>SZWC01006998.1:102685-114400 GCA_023375785.1 Penium margaritaceum
GACGGGGGCGAGGAGGAGCGGCTGCTGGAGTTCCTCGACGCCAAGGCTGGGGACTGGCCGCTGGACATTGCCATGGACCTGGCGAAGCTCGGCGTGCGCTGCTCGGAGATGAAGAGGAAGAAGCGTCCGGACCTGGAAAAGCAGGTGATGCCTGTGCTGGACCGTGCTAGGGCCCGCGCGCTGACGGCGGAGGAGGAGGCGCTGCAGAAGATGTCTGCGGCCCCTGCGGGGCGTGGAGGGCAAGGGAGGAGGGACGTGCCGACCAGCCTCGTCTGCCCCATCACTCAGGTGCGCTGGAGGTTGTCTGGGAGAGAGGGGGGAAAAGGTTTGAGGCTGTTTGAGGTGGCGAATGATGCGGTTGGATGTTGGGTTAGGGTTTGCCTGTTGGGTGAGGTTCTCAGCAGTCCGCTCAGAGAGCATGCTGCGCCGGGCTTGGCGCAGTCCACTGTACGAGCTGTGGGGCTGGCTTGTGAAGCTGGTGACGGATGCTCGTCGCAAGTGTCCAGGTCCCAGAGACCTCCCAGAGAGCTCTGCTTGGAACTGCAGGACGGACTGCAGAGCACATGCAGGACAAGGAGACACTCTCGTGTGCTGAAGGCAGGTGCTTGCTGCTTGCTGTTTGGGGGCAGGGAGCAAACTTGTGCTGCGGCTGTGTGCTTTCTGGGCGTGGCAGGAGGTGATGGTGGACCCGGTCTTAGCCGCCGACGGGCACACGTACGAGCTCACGGCCATCCAGCAGTGGCTGGAGTCGCATGACGTGTCGCCCGTGACGAACCAGAAGCTCCCGCACAAGCACCTCATGCCCAACCATGCGGTGCGCTCCATGATCAAGGACTGGCAGGAGTCCCTGTAGCTTCATGCAGCAGGTCCTTCAGTGTTCTCTGTTTGTGGTGTTCGTGTGCTGGATCGTGTCTTGTTGTGTCAAGGTGCGTGGTGTGGCGTCACATTGTCTCGTGTCGTGACGTATGTTATCCACTCTGCCGTCTCTTGTGGTCCTCCTGGCGTTGCGTGGCATGGCGTTGCGTGGCATGGCATTGCGTTGCATGGCGTTGCGTTGCATGGCGTTGTGTTGCATGGTGTGGCGTGGAGTGGCGTGGCGTGGCGTGGAGTGGCATGGTATGGTGTGGCATGATGTGGCACGTCATGGCATGGCGAAGCATGACAAGACGTGGCGTGGTGTGGCGTGGTGCTGCGTGGTATGGCGTGGCGTGGCATGGCGTGGCATGCGTGGCGTGGCGTGGCGTGGCATGCTTTGGTGTGGCGTGGCGTGGAGTTGCGTGGCATGGCGTGGTGTGGCGTGGCATGACATGGCGTGGTGTGGCGTGGCATGACGTGGCGCGGGGTGGCGTGGCATGGCGTGGCGTGGCGTGGCGTGGCGTGGCGTGGTGTGGTGTGGTGTGGCATGGAGAGGCGTGGCGTGGCGTGGTGAGCGTGGTGTGCCGTGGAGTGGCATGGCATGGTACGGCGTGGCGCGCTGTGGAGTGGCCTTGCGTGGCGTTGTATGGCCCAGCATGGTGTGGAGTGTCATGGCGCTTTGTGTTGTGGCATGATGCCATGTCAGCGTGGTGACATGTTGGCATCATGTCATCTCATGCCACACCATGCCATGTGATATGTGATGTGATGTGATGTGATGCGATGTGATGCGATGTGATGTGATGTGATATGATGTGATGTGATGTGATGTGATGTGATGTGATGTGATGTGATGTGATGTGATGTGATGTGATTTGATGTGATGTGATGTGATGTGATGTGATGTGACGTGATGTGATGCTGGGTCATGTTGGCATGTCCTGTCATGTCACGTTACGCTCTATGTCATGCCATGTTACGCTCTGTCATGTCGTGTCATGCCAGGCCATAGCATGCTGTGCCATGTTGTCCCTGCTATGTCATGACTTGCTACAGCAAGTAGCGAAAGCCAGTGAACAGGTTGGAAGGTAGGTGAAGTCAAGACAGGAGGGCACGGTGGGACATGAGCCCCATGGGCAGAGGGGGGAAATGGGATTGGAGTCGGAACTATAGAGGGTTATGGGGAGGTGTGAAGAGGTTTACACAGAAGATGGGGGCTGATGGACGCGTTGGCTGGGAGCATGAAGGTGTGAGGCAACAGCGAAGGACGAGACAGAGGGTTACCGTTCACGAAAGGAGACTTGGCAAAGGGAGCAATGTTAAGAGAAGAAATGGGTGTGGTAGCCAGAAGAGGGGGGATGGGGGAGGGGGGGGACTGACTGATCCCCCTCTTAGACCGGGCCAGGTCTAAGAGGGCAGCAAGGAGAACGCTGGAGGGGATGAACTGTATACTCTGTGGGGCCTACACTCTGTGGGGATAATTTATGCATGCATGCATGTTGACAAACATGCTTCCGCCTCGGAAATTTATGGTTTTTATAGGAAATATGATCAGTTGGCCAATTCGTAGACAGTTAGTAATCCTCGTGGCTGTTGTGGGAAGAGGTCCAATTTTCTTTTCTGCTGGCTAATTTGAGAAAGTCTACATACTAGTTGTGTTGAGAACAATCATCGCTGCCACCAAATCGAGGGTCGACATGGGATCCACAGGTGGGTGTGTGCGGGCAGAGCCACCAGGTACCACTTCCCATGGGTACTGGTCTAAGCAGTGCAGAGGCTGGGGAGCCCTATCAGAGACTGGCAGGAAAGGCCTGACTGGACCTTGCTGTGGCCAGCAAATTAGATGTGTACACCCACACCATAATGGATGCTCCTATACCCTCTTAATCCATAACACACAATCTAACACACGCCACATTGATTTTGGGAGCTTGGACACCATGAGTAGGTAAAGTGACGAGCGACAATGGTGGTGAGGGTTCATCGCCACCACCAGACAAGCGTTGAAGCTCGTGATTGGTAGGACTGCCAAACTTCAATGGCTAGTATCAAACTCCCATTCGATAATGCATCATGCACATTTTATTGATACTGGTGGTCAAGTGCGGACTTGGCGATAGGTTGGTCATTGTTCAATGGTCTCCAAACACATGCATCGATGCAGGAGAGTAAATCAACATGGATGCCATGCAAACCACGTGGCGCTTTAAAACAATGGCATGCTCAAGTCTCTCGGGGGCCACACCGACTCCACTTATGTTGCCTGTGCCAATTGGATAGCATTATGCTTGTGCTGATAGGCCACCGACCGAGCAACTCTTTGAAATCTGTGACATGGAGTACATGTGCCGAAAGCTCACTGTGGTGGCATGTCCACATGCACTTCCAGATGATCTGGAATTTGCATGATCATTAGTTGTGGATTGCTTTGGTTGGATGTCGGTTGTTGATCGTGTAAGGGTTATGTTGCCAGAATTTTTCCAGCAGAGGATTTTCCCAGAATATTTTGGGAGGTCACACTTGACCCAGAGGGTGTTGGTTTATGTGGCTTCCACCCCACGTTGGTGGTACATGGTAGAGGAGAGTCTGACGACACGACAGGCATCCGGAGTGTCCTGAGACTTCTCCAGCACCTACGACAGTGCCAGGAAACACGACCGAAGCGTTCCGGCAGCTTGGTTGGTTTGTCGGGAGCTAGGAGACTTTTCTCGGTGGGTCAAGACCCGCGCACCCGGTGGACTGTACCGGTGCGACGAGGAAACCCTATGGTACTAGTGTCGCTTCCGAGACTCGAAAAACGTGTTGTGCTGACAAGACGCTGATTCTGTGTGTTTGCAGACACTGCTCGTTCAGCCTCGAGCACTCAGAGTGTTGTTCCGATCACTCGAGGAGACCATGGTTGTTGTTTATGTGGTCTGTGCAGTGTGGTCTCCCTGCAGTGTGGTCTCCCTGCTCGCCTGTTTGGAGGATGTTGTTAAAAAGTGCCCCTGCCATGGATGTCGTTTGCCGTTTTCCTGGTTCAACCACTAGAGAGAGTTTGGATGTCTGATCTAATTGCAGATTTTGACTCCTTGGATTTCGCCATGCGGTTTTGAGCTTTCAATTGCTCGATTTGGTTGAGAATTCAGAAAGTTAGCCCCATCCGAAGTTCGGGTGGTTGGCGGATGGAATCTGGGTCTCCGTCATTGGTGACGGGATTATTCCACCGCGGTGGTCCAAGTTCGTCTCCAACGAGCTCCAAAAGCACCAGGGGTATGAATGAATTGACCAGAGGGACCTCTCTGAGCAGGGTGAACTTCTCCTAGACTTCTGGGCGAGGGAAGGGGCTCCGACGGGTCATCGTCGAAGCGCCTCCCGTTGCCTAGCGTGCAAGGCACGGTGGGCGACTCCACCAAGGGTTACTTTGACGGTCGTAGCGGGGGCTCTCGTGCTCCGTTTTGGGCGTCCTTGGATGCGTTGAAAAGCTTACATCACAGGCTATAAGAATCTGATGTAATATCACAGAAAGAAGTAACCATTGATGATTCTCAGCCTTTCTCAGTTTCCGTAATCTGCATTCTGCCAGAATTCTGCTCCCTGGGTGTTGTGGCGACCCAAAGCACACACCTCCCTTGGAAGTCTCTTTGCATTAAGAAGCCGTGGGCACTTGTGGAAAATATTACAATATTATGGCTGATAAATTATCACAAAAAAACATGCTCATTGTAGTGGCGATGGCGACACCCTCCATCCCTCCCTCATCCGCCTCTACATCTCCCTCTCCCTCCTCTCCATCTCCCAATACTGGCCAGACCTAGGGCGTTACAGCAGCTACCCAGGGGAAGAATGTGAAGAATGGACGTGGCAAGGGGGAGAACCGGTCAGCGCTGGCGAGCAATGGCAGTGGACGGTCTTTCTACTGTTACAACTATGGGGGAACCTACCGCTACACAGAGAGCCAACATACCCTCAACTAGAGCAGGATCACACGTGGAATCCAGGCGGCACATGCACAATGGAAGACATTACACATGAGAGCCACGCTGTAGCTATGGTAACAGCTGTGACATCGCCGTCTCCGGGCAGCAATAGCAACAAAGATCCTTGGGATCACACAATTGCAATGCGTCATTAGCTGCTAGTCCTTCACACTCAGGGAGGTGCGAGTGTGTTGACAGAGCCGAGGAGTCCACAGTCAGCTTATCCTGTCGGATTTCTTTTTAATGATGTTGCCTGTGGGGGAACTCAGTCTATGTATGATAAGGTGGAGTCACAACCTGAAACCATTGCCTGGCTTGGCGAGTCCCATGCTCCTGTTATGTTCTTTTTTTTGTTCAGAGCCCTCTATCTCTTTGGCTATCACCCATGCTCCCATCTGTGTGAATTTTTGGTGAATGGAGGTGCCTAGGCTAGTGATGGGTCTGTCCAGGCCTCAACAATTTTCGCTCGGTTACCGGTCAATGGAAATCCTGTCATTGTCAAAGTGAGACCACTGTCCTTGCCTGTTCAAGCAGTCATACCTGCAATTGTCCCCGCAGTGGTCCTTGTGGCTTATTCTAAGCCTGGTCCTGCCTCCGCATGTGGGGTTTCTCCTGCGCCTATGCCTGGTTTTGTGGCTATGACGTCTCCTGCTCCTGTGCCTCCCCTAGCGCTTGCTATCTCCATTAAGCCTATGCATGCACCTGCGGCACCTTCTCCTTCTGGTGAGATGTCCAGTGCCTGGACATCTCACCCACAGCGTGGAGAGCGGTGATCCTTGCATGAAGGCCCTCGGCCTTAGTTTCCAGGCTGACTAAACCGCAATATACCCATAATGCCTAGTCATCCATGAGCTAGTCTCATGTTCTTACTCTGTCATGTGCAACACAACAACCAATCTTGTCATGGTCTGGCCCAAGCCAGAAGCATGTGTTCTGGCCACTTGGAGACCAACCTCAATGGCGTTGATCTGAACAAGTCAAAGGAGGCACTCTTGATAGAGGACGTGGTGCTGTGGCGCAAGGCCTGTGAGGATGAGCTCCGTTCCGTGAAAGAGCATGGTATCTACAGCTTGTCAGCCTTCTTCCGGGGCAAAAGTGCGCACATTCCATGTGGGTATTTTGTAAGAGGGTGAAGCCAGATGGCTCACTTGATCACTATAAGGCCCGCATGACAACCATGGGTTTTCACAGGTTGAGGGTGTTGTCTTTGCCGACACCTTTGCAACCAACAGCCGCATGATCATGGCCTCTTCAGCCTCATAGCTCAGCACAATTGGGCATTGCACAAGATGGAAGTGAACAATGCATTCATCCATGACACTTTAGAGGAGGAGATTCACATGGTACAACCACCGGAATTTGAGTTCTGGTGCTTACGCAATTCCTTGTACGGCCTAAAGTAGTCACTGAGGTGCTAGAACCTGGAAAGCATCAACATACTAGCTCATGCGGGCTATTTGCAGAGTGACGCCAATCTGTCCCTCTTCCTCTGCCAAACAGCCGATCATTTTGTTGACATCGTGATCTATTTTTATGACGTCCTTATGTTGTCTTCATCGATGGAGGCTGTGAAGAAGGCTAAGGAAGTCCTCCAGGCTTCCTACAAGGTAAAGGATTTTGGTCCTGGAGCTACATTTTGGGGGATGGAGATTGTGCGTGACCGCCGGCAACAAATACTCTTGCTTCACAGGCATGCTATGCTCATGTTATTTGAGACTGTTTTTTTTTCCTCCTGGGTGTACTTCCCATAGTCTCTATGTCCATCACGCTGGAAAAATAGGATGCCCTTAAACAGGATGTAACCCTTTACTTGCGCCTCATTGGATCTATCATATACTTGGTCACTACCACTCATTCTAAATTTGCCTTTTCCATCAAAATCCTTGCACAATTCTTGCAATATCCTCAAGAAAGAGCCATGAATGCGGCTGTGTGAGTGGTGTAATACATGGTCTCCACACCATACCATAGGCTCTGTTATCGACAGTGCTCGTTCGTGGTTAACAGCTACACAGACAACGACTAGCTTTGTAGTCCTGAAGGACGGACTCGTACATGTCAATTTTTCCTGCTGGATGGAACTTTTGTTTCATGGCATAGTGGGAAGCAGGGTTGCATTGCACATTGGTCATCGGAGGCAGTGCACATTGCACTGAGGATGATTAGGCAAAGTGGTTGTAGTGCTTGTTTCATAAAGTAATTCTGTACCTTCTAATGTTCTGTGGTCTGGCTACAAGAGTGTTTTTGTAATTACTGAGAAATATTATGCATTTCATGCACACAAAAAGCACATGGTTGTTGCACATCATCATGTGCGTGACTTGATGGAGCAGCAAGTAATTACCGTCACCTGGTTTGGCACAGATGTGCAACGAGTTGACTTTCCGGCAAAGGCAATGGCTGGGAGAAATTTTGGGGTGGCCAATCGTTCTTTCAGGCTGTTCCCCTTGCATTATAATGGCTGCTTATGTGGTGTGCGTGCATACACTGTTATGCATCTTGTTGCACACTCCCCAGTTCCGCACATGTGTGGACATGCGTACCATCCGGTTCATGGAGGAGTGTTGTGATGTGAGTCATTCATGTCTGTACATATACCTGACTTTGATCACTTGGTCATGTCCATGCCCGTCCAGATCCTTGATACGGACCTACCTGGCTTTGGAGTGCCATGATGTGTTGATCCACCCATCTGCAGCTGCCACAGCGTGCCAGAGACTTGCTTGATCACTCTGCTATTAATGTGCAGCCACAGGGTTTTCTTGGTGGACTAGCCGTGTGCCCAATATACATGATTTCACATTGTGTTTCCACCAGTTGGTGCCGGACTAGGACGTGTTATGTCCAGTTCAAGATTCTATATCTCTAGGTTCATACGGTTCTACATTTGGATGTGTGTGCCCTGAGTTACATCCAAAGCAGTGGTTTGGGGCCGGTTTTAGGGCAAACTGACCTGGCACAGTGTACAGGTTGACTGGCGCCCGCTGCAGCAATTCATCCCTTGTTCTTGTCAGTTGCAATTTATTTCTGTATTAAAACTTTTACAGTTGATGAAACTATGTGTGTCACTCCTAGCCAGAACCTTGCTGTTCATGAGCCTGTCTTGCTGGTGCATCTGCTGAATGGACAGCCTTGACACGCCAGTGTCAATAGTGCCTAGAAACTTCCACACAACTCATCCAGAGCAAGGATTGGGGGGACGTACCAATTGTTTTTTGCATTTGAAAATGGCACACAAGTGACATAAAATACATGCACAATTGTGTAGGATACCAAACACTATGGAGTTCGATTGTGAAACTGTAGCACTGAGATGCGTTGTAACTGCTCGTGTGATTCATTCCAGAGCACATATGGCAAGATGTTGTGACTTTGTACACTGTGCAGCAGTTCACCATAGACTATGTACACAGCATGGTTGCACTAGAATTCTTAATCAGGAAATGTCACAATTGAGTGACCAGAAATGGTAGTGAGAGACATGCAGGCACCGCATATGCTCTTGGAGGATTCGGGTTGATTTTGACATATGATTTGTGTGCTTGAGGTTTTGATGATCGCCCGGTTGTTTCCTAAGGGGATGTTCTTTGGGAGTAGCACCAATTGTGATATCATATTAACTGTGGCTGGCCACCTACACTGGCAGCGACAAGAGTAGCAGAAGACGTAACCGCAATAACAGCAACCGTCATGGTAACGGGATTGGCATCTTCCCACTTGAGCTTACAACATCAACGGTCACAGTTAACTCTAACTCTAACTTTTTTGGCAGCATAAGCTGTGGTCACAGCTGGCGATCACTATCAGTTCCAGGTTTTGTACTTCTAGCTAACAAATGCCTGGACAACTTTCCAAGGAGAAATGAACTTTTGCCAAACAACTTCGTTTTTTTCCAAATCAGTGGAGCACATAGAACATCCGCACAAAATCTTTGCAATCCTTTGAGAACAAAATTTTAAACAAAAGCGAGCAAGTGCAAGTTTGCAGAAGATGAACTCAAATACCTTGGACACATAGTTGCCAATGACGGTATCCGTTTTGACCCACAAAATATCCAAACCGTGGTGGATTGGCCGCACCCAAAAAATATTGGGCAGATTCGGTCTTTCTCGGCCTTACAAACTTCTTCCAACGGTTCATGCCAGGGTATTTGACCATGGCAACTCCATTAACCAGGCTCGCACGAAAAGACATGTATTGGAAATGGACATCTGACTATGAGAATGTTTTTCTCAAAGTCAAAGAGCTTCTATACATAGTACCTATCTTAGCTCTTTTGGATCCATTGCAACTGTGAGAGGTGCTGTGTGATGCGTTGGTAGTATGACATGGATCAGTCCTCATGCATAATGGTTATCCAGTTGCGTATGAGAGCCAGAAGTTCATCCCCGTGAAGATGCAATACACGACTGGAAATCAAGAGCTCCTTGCGGTGGTACACACTTTCAATATATGACACTGCTATCTTGAGGAGGGGGTGTGACGGTCATGTCCGACCACAACTCATTGGTATTTTTTCAAACACTACAAAAAATGTCAAAATGATAGGCTCATTAGAGTGACTACCTGAGCCGATTCTTGTTCATGTAAGAACATCGGCCATGAAGCATCAACGTGGCCAATCCACTAAGCCATCAGCAAGGTCGGTGGTTGTTTATGGCCATTGTGACAGCTACAGTGCAAACACCACATCCCCGCACACCCCTACGACAACCAACCCGAGAGATTATTCACTATAATGGCTTCGTAAACAGGACCCAGATGGGCTACTGTGTGAATTCTTGGTTCTAAGACTCTCAAATCTGGACAAGTACAGATTAGTGGGGGCCGCAAGAGTCTTTTGGCACGGAGAACAAGTCGTTGTTTCTGACTCAAGAGACCTTCGAGCGAAGATCATCTCCCAGGTCCACCGACTACAAGTCATGTGGAACATCAAAAGACCGGACAGGCACTCTCGGACCACTATTGGTGGACAGAATGGAGTGTTGATTTTTACAAGTATTGTATTATATGAAATCCATGTCTTCTAAACAAGGCTAGTAACAGAAGTTCTGCTGAAATCCTCCAACAACTTCCCATCCTTGGAACTCCATGGGAGTGTATCAGCATGGACTTTTATCACCAGTCTTCCAGACACGGTCCGTGGCCAGGATGTAATACTAGTGGTTGTGGATCTTTGTATAGTGATGACACACTTCATACCTACAATCACTGACATAAATGCAGAGGATATCACTTGTCTCCTCTTCAAAGATGTCGTGAAGTACCATCGTTTGCCAGTGTGTATCATCTACGATTGAGATAGAAAATCTGCTAGTAAGTATTGGCAAACGATGCACAATTACTTTGGTGGCAAGTCGTGAGTTCTGATAATGTTTCACCCTCAGACAGATGGACAAACATATCGCATAAATATCACTCTACACCAAATGTTGCACATGCACATAGACCCTGCCATGAATGACTAGGACGAATTCCTAGTACCGACAAAGTTTGCAGTGAAAAACTCAGTAAACGAGTGCACTCACTTCACATTGTTTGTGTTAAACAGTGGTTGGCATCCAATGATACCCTCTTCATTGGTGAAGACTGGGAGTACAGAAGGACAGGTTCCTTCTTCTGAAGTCTTTGTTGAGCGCACATACTCCTTGTTAAAGGAGACAAAGGGTCACCTTCAAGCGGCTAAACAACGACAAAAGACATATGCCGATAAAATTCACTGTGAGGTCTCATTTTTCATCGTTGAAAAAGGGTTGCTTAGCACTAAGCACCTTTGGCTAACGTCGCCAAGGGTATAAAAACATCTACAGAAATGGATTCGACTATTTCCCATCAGTGTACGCATCAGGCTGTTGGCATACCAGTTGCTATCTCCACCGAGTATGAAGACAACTTACATATTTCATTTGAGCTTGTTGGCTCCAGACACAGTAGAAAGAACCGTTCAGCCACTACCAACAGCCTTTGCTGCCGACGGCCAATATGAGGTCCTTTGCCTACTCTAGCACCGAGAGCATACACTTTGTTCACGCGTTGTTAGGTTATACCTTGTTCATTGGGCCAGTTGTGGACCTAAACATAACTCATGGGAGCCTGAATCTCGGTTACCTACAGGAGTGGTCAATGAGAATTGGAGTGAGATTGCAGCTCACACAGATCACTGTGTGGCATGGAGCACCACCTGAACATGGAAAAAGTGAACAATATTCCCGCTGGGCAGTATTTATGGATAGCGACTATAGGAGGTTGGGGACGCCCAACATGGTTGTCACGCGGATGCTCCAGCCTCAAGGGAGGAGGCCACTAGCCGTGCTGGTCGACAAGCTATAGCTTAGGTCCAAGTACTGTGCAATTTTTCATGTTAAGCTGGTGATTGAAATTATTAATTTTCTTTCACAATAATGATGAATTGTTTTTGGGCACTCTCACCTGCTGGTCATGAAGCATGAAGGTTCATAATAAGTGGGGAGGAATGTAGCGGGAGGGCCGGTTCGGCCCTCCCACCTTGCAATATTGAGGGGTTTGCTCGCAGTCACCCTTCACTAGTGCAAAGACTAGCCAATCGCCAGCCACCCGCTGGCTGCCGGCCGGCCGCCGGCCGGCTGTTTGGATGGCCGATGGCCGGTCAAGTGATCGGCCGGCCATCCGCCGGCAAGCCACCGGCTGCCACTTGAGCTAGTGGCTTGATCGGTGACGAGGAGGTAGCAATGCCTCAATTGTCAAAGCCTGTGTCCTCAAGCCCTCATTCTCTCCCTCTCCTCCTCGCCTCCTCTAGTGAGGTGAGGGTTTGTGTGTGTGTGTGTGTGTGTGTGTGTGTGTGTGTGAGAGAGAGAGAGAGAGAGAGAGAGAGAGAGAGAGAGAGAGAGAGAGAGAGAGAGAGAGAGAGAGAGAGAGAGAGAGA
>SZWC01006998.1:114459-126668 GCA_023375785.1 Penium margaritaceum
AGAGAGAGAGAGAGAGAGAGAGAGAGAGAGGGGGGGGGAGTGAGGCACGAGATACATATGCTGGTGTGAAGTCATTAGCGTGTCTCGCAGGCAAAGATTTTGTGACAACTCATCAAAGATAAAAGTCAAAGTTTGATTATGAAGAACTTCAAGTTTTGAAGACAGAAAACTTGAGTGAACTCACGAGATCGGTGTATAACCTCCTCGTTTGGGACCCATAATGAGGGAGATGACGATTTCCCCTAAGATTGATGCAGAGGGGAAAAGCCCTCGACTGAGCTCTAGATTTCATTCTACAAACTTTGACGACGATTTACAGACAAGAGCTGGAGACTCGACACGTTACAGTCACCTACCTTTGATTGAGCAATCCATGACGTTCCAATATTCACTGGAAGTAGTACATGCGGAAGCAATAGAGGACGTTATATCGGCCATAACACGTTGTACAACACTAATTTTCCTGAAGAATGCTAAGAAAAACAACAGGAATCCAGGCATGGTCAACCCATTTGAAATGAAGGAAAGAAATGGCCACAACTGAAGTAACAGACTCAACAACCCCTTTGGCCTCAACACTTTGCACTGTCATGGTTATTCTTGAGGAGTTGGCATCTATTGTCTATGAGTTCAAGGGTTCCTTGGCAAACTGCCTCAAGAATGACCTCTGTAATGCAGAGTCGATCATTGCACATATTTGAAGCCGGGCAGGAAATTGACGGTCACGGGGACCTTTCGGATGATAAACCACATTCTATTTGAGCTTTAGAAAACAGCTGGACAAGATGATTGTTCGAGGATTTATCAGGCCATCCACGTCACCATAAATAGCTACAGTGCTTATCACAAAAGGAAGATTAAAAAAATGTAAATACGCGAAGAGAACAGGGTGTTGAAAGACATCATTATAAGGGATTGTTGTCCTCTGTTGTGAGCAGTCGAAATCTTCAACAAACTCCAAGGGACAAGATTTTTCACTAAGATTGACCTATAATGTGGCCATCATCAAATCCGCGTATCTAGTAAGGACATCAAGAAGGCTATGAGGCATCAAAGAAGAAGAGTTCAACTCTTGCTATGACCTCCTTGGTACATACAACTACAGACTACACCATGGTTACCAATGTGTCGGAATGAGAAACCAAAGCTCTCAAAGACAAGGGTGTTGGAGAAAAATTGGTTGCATATATGTCCTGAAAGCTATGTTGGTTAGAGCTCAACTACGCGGTCCACAAAAATGATATAGTGGCAGTCGTGCATGCATTCAAAATGAGACGGTGCTACCTAGAATGTTGAAAATGTGTCATCTACACTGATAACCACATACAAAAATATCTCAAGACTCAACTAGATCTGAATTTCCGACAGACTCAATGGATGGAGTTCCACAAGTCCAACTTCAACTACTACGTCAAGTATAGACCCCGAAGAATAAATCCATTGAATTCTCTACGTTGGCGACCAGAATTGATGGCCAAGATCAGCACACTACTTTAAAAATGAGACCAGTACCCTGCGAGGCTGTCTGCGACAAGATGTAAGGAGTTTTTCGAGTACAACAAGGCCAGATTTTGGTTTGACGAACAATACAAGAGATTGTTATCTCCTCGCCAAACTGTTGTACTACACGACAAATTATGCTACTGGAGGGGTATCATGAAATGGGCACATATGGACATCTCAATGAGGAAAAGATGCTAAAAAACCTCGTAAAGTAATATTGGTGGGGCAAGGTGCAAAGTGACATCACCAACTATTGCAAGACGTGCGATGTGTGTCAATGCCATACAATTTGGTTCGTCAAAACGAACCAAATTCCAGGGTGTGCTTCAGTTGCTACCGGTACCAAAGGAGCCATGCTTGGACATCTTCATGGACTTCGTAATGGGTTTTCCCATCATATCGGGGAAGTTGGAAGCAACCTGTTGTTGAAGATGCCGTACTTCACCTTGATGATGAATGCAGTCACCATCAAGGGAATGGTGTGGCTATTCCTTGACAAAGTCATCTGATTACATGAAATCTCCTTCTCCATCACAAGCAACAGGGATGGAAGGTTTTCAATTAGATTTTGGTGGGAACTAATGGCTCACTACAAAAGTTAGATCCAGCTATCGAACTTCAAACTGACAGGAATACTCAACGCATCAAGTAGACGAACAAGAAAATAATCCAAATTATGTACAATCCACATGGCACTAAGTGGACGAACAACCTACCGACCCCCGAGCTTGTATATAACCTCGTAACCTCTGCAGCCACATACCTTTTAATAGGATTTATGGTAAATTAACCATGTCTTTGGCAGAATTACAAGGTTCGAGTAGCATGCAAGTAGTCAACATCTAGCGGCAAGACATGTCAGACACACACAAGGAGTCAAGCACGAATTAGATGAGCTGTAAAAAAAATCAGAGAAAAATCCAGGTTCCATGTTGGTAGTTACATCCTCCTCATCTTGAAAAACTTCAGGCGGCAAGGACAGAGTGCGTAAATCTCAACCCTAAGTGGATGAGGGCGTTTGTCTTAGAGGAAGTGTGGACACTTGAACTCGTCAAAGTATTCCTGTCTGATGACATGGCTATCCATTCAGTGTTCCCAATCAGCTGGCTCAAATTCTACCAATACCCAAAGGAGATAGTTCTTGGCAGAGACATGCCTGCGCCACCACCTGTCAAAGCAGAAAAGGGGACAAATCACGAGGTTAAAAATACTCTTGGACACCGACAACGAGGCAAAGTGACGGCACATCTCATCAAGTGCTAGGGCTATGACAAAGCACAAAACACATGGGAGTCATACAATAAACCACTGGACGTCAATCAATGGATGGACCACTCATATAACTGGTGGCGACGTACATTTTTCAACGTGCTGAGGCGTTGCAGCTAAAAGGGGAGTAGGAGGAAATGTTACATGTTTGATGTACATGATTCCCTTACCTCCAAATATAGGAGGTAAGGGACATAATTTATGTCCTTGCATTTGTGGCCTGCCATGCGGAGACCTTTGAATTTCTATGCCAATCAACCGAGGGAATTCTGGCCATCTTTTCCAATCCTTGATATTGCGTTCAAGAAATTTGTAACAGGTTAGATCACTTTCCCAAAGTGTCAAAAGAAGTATCAAGAACCTTTAGAGAGTTCTATGAAAAAGTGCCTCTGTAGTCTCAAAGCCCCTCAACATCCTAACAAAATTTCTTGGAGTAGCCTCTCACGATGTGGCATCACAGGCATCACTCAACTGAAGCTCCCAAGACCTTGTTACACCCCAGATGTACATGAGTCCCTAAATTCTGTGAGTGGGCATTTTTTTCATTTTCTTTGTGGCCAACCGCATGTTGACCTCGGGATTTTTATGCCGATCGGCCAGAATATTTTTGCCACCTGTTGCGGCCTCTGGTGTTCTATTTCCAATGGTTCCGACACATTTGACCACTTTTTAGAATGGTCGGTATAAATGTCATGAAATAGATTAGTAGTCTTATATTAACGGGACGACTTTGCAATGGAGCTAAACTATATGAAGACGCTAGATTCTCGAAACTCTTTGACGTCTCAGTAGAGTTTCTCAAAGCATCAACTCACGACGTGGCGTCACACACGTCACTTGACTCGAGCGCCCAAGACCCAGCATATGCCTTATTCTGTTTTCTCAATATTATATACATGCTCTTGACATGTCTGACACTTGCACTTACTGCTAAATCTATGTTATCCAAATTTCTCCATTCCTCGGTTTTTCTTCTGCTTTGTCCCTTATCTACGTCAATCATCCATATTCTGCCGGTGTATCCCTTGGCATCAGATCACAACGGTACTGGAGGGATAGCCGACGAGATTACTTCTTGGAGACTACCTCATAGGAGTGTTCATCACATCTCCACCATTCAAAATATCGCAGAATTTGCAGCGACAACGGTGAACATATCGAGCGTACTCGGCGACGAGGAACATGACCTGGCAAAGACTCCAGTTATGTAGGATCAGAAACACACACAAAAAATAACAATCTCTAGGCAAACCAAGCAGCAGTGGTAAATCTTGTGACAAATGGCGTAACACCAGTGACTTTGACGGCCAATCAGTTAACCAACCCCTTAGGCTGGACAAACCATTTGTCCCTGCCGTTTCCCACTGCAATGATACCTGGCATGATGGGAGGCAACGGCCGACAAGCTTGCATCAATGAGGATCTGTATCAGAATTTGTCAAGACTCGAGAGCCTCAACACTAGAATACCTTAACAACTCATCATGGCAATTGAGGAGCTTAGAATACGCTCGTGGGGGAAGCATTACTGACCAAGAGAAAGAATGAGCCCTTGAGTGAACCCTAGATTTGATTGGCGCTTCCTCAGCTGTTCATCCCCAAAATTCCAAAGGACCGACGGTTCAGATGTGGCTGACGAGCTTGGAGGTGCATTTCACTGTTTCTCTCGTTAACAGAGGCAAAGAGAAAATAAACCTCCTTGCCTGGATTTCTTGTGGCATGGCTTAAAATTGGTGGTCTGATCTAGATATCATCCGATGGTAATAGGAGACCGAAGAACTGCATCAACGGCTAAGATGACCACTCTTACGTCGTCAACCAAATGACAAGATAAATCTCATGTAGCATAACTCGCTGGCTCCACCAAATAAGATGTCTGACGTACGGTAAGAGCTTCAACGCTTGTATCTATAGTCCGGCTTGGTAGATTATACACGGGGTTCCTGCATTATCATCACCAGCAGCAACCTTGCCGTACACAAACTCCATCTTTACAGCGTCGGCCTCAAGATGAAATTCTGAGAATGATCACAACAGGTGATTGCATTGATAGTGTCAAGTAAAACACTTGGATGCTTGAATCCAACAGCCTGCAACCCAAAGGCCACAATCCATATCGTGGCGGCGGAACGTCGCAGTTGACGGAAACCTCGTCTTTGATGTAGATAGACAGTGTCCATCAATGCAATCAATGGTTATATTGGACTTTCAAGATGCCAAATCACATCTCACGTGACTGTTGGTAGCATTATAAACAGGCCAAAAGGTTGAGGAAGTCACAGAGTAAAATGAGGAGCCGAGAAACAAGAAATGGCAGGAGTTAATGACGAACCTCCTATCCAGTTGGAAAAATCCACGCCAACCGATCACCCATCTCAATGGGTCACGTTGGCATAGAAAAGGATTCTGTCAGTTGACAAGGGGTATGAGGACAACCAACCAACCATATTGCTATGAGTGCAACCAAGGGATTTTTTAGTCGTAGAACTGTATCGGCAGTACTGAACAGAGTTCTCATGGTTTTGACAGCAAGGACATGGTTTGGAAGCCAGGGTTGCACAGCTAACCAGGGGCGTTTGAGGGGAAAACCGTTGATGGACAGCTATATGTAGTTATTCTTGGATATGCAAGTTAAAAGAGTGAGGAGAAGAGGAGCTCGTGGGGAGGTCCCCACAAAACACACATGTCATGGATGTGGAACTTGTAGCTAGAACCAGGAAAATAAATTGTGGGGAGGAGAGCGAGCATGTATGTAGTGGTGAGCATGCAGCTCCCTCGTGCATCTCACCAGTGAGGCCACACCGCTACCGGGGATCAAGCCCAACCTCTCAGCAACAAAACCGAGGACAGCTACTCACCGAAGCACAGCCAAAGGCCGATACAATGGCCCTCTTAGGATCAGCACCCAGGAAAGATGGCAGCTCCTCCAGAACCCACGTCCAAGCATGGAGATGGACCAGGGTATCCTTAAGTCTCCAAGGTCAAACGTCCTTCACCATAAAAAAAAAAAAAAAAATCAGGAATAAGGACAAGATGTTAGCATTTTAACATGTTATCCCAGGTCACATTCTGGTGGGTGCAACAACTACATGGAGGGATTGGTTCCAACGTGATGAGCTCCTGCTTGAGAGATAAATCTCCAGGCGCAGCCATGCCACTCAGTCCCCTATACATGTGTGTGAGTGCATGTGGGGCAAGATGAGAGGGCATTCAATATGCGAGAGGCCATGAATTGGAAAACATTTGAATACTCCCCCGTGACTTGTAGTCATAGAATCCATATACTCCAGTGAGATGTCACACTGGAGAATGGATAAGCATGGTAGAGGACCCAACACGCAGACAATGAGTACGCACCACCTGGGATCATGGGGACATGCAAGCCCGACCGTGTGCACAGCACACTTGAAGATGTTGAGTACCTTAGTGAGAAATTCAGCCCTATGTGACTGTGTGTCCATCAACACGATCCAAAGAATGCCAACAATGATGCACTCACATACAAAATGATACTCCGTGCTGAAATGTTTGGTGTGATATTGGTCCATTCTGTCATTCTCAGAAATGCCTTTAGTGCTTTGATTGTTGCAGTGCAGGGTGATGCAGCAGATAGAAATGCGTGATTGCTGTAGTAAGTGGCACAACCAGACAGCTTCGTACGTACCTACACCGGGTACTACATACTCAGCCTCTGCTAAGCTTCAGACCACAACCTTGTTTTCCCGCATTTCAAAGACAAGGGAGTCCCTCCAATCAGCTAGAAACAGGCTGTCCTGCTTCGTGCATTGGCGTCATGTACCCAGTCACTGTTGGTGTATCCATTCAAAATGTCATAGGGTTGTGCTATAAAGTGCATCCTTCTACACACTGTAGAGAGTGAGACACCACATGGAGTACAACCTCAAAGTGAATCTCAACAAAGTTTACAAAAAAGGCTACAACAGCACGGGTGGTGGTGGCAAGGTACATCAATGAGCCAATCATCCTCAAGTAGGTCTCACCCACCATCTCCCCTACTTTAGATACATCTAGAGAAATTAGCAAATTCTGGCCTGCTGGTGTCATAGGTGTGGAGGCAGAGGGAACGGAAGACAGTAAAGGTACTAAGTGCTCCCCCATATTGCAAATGTAGAGAACCTGGTGAATGTGTAGTGTGACATGAGGGATCTCCCTCAAGCTCTGTGTCCAAGAAGACACAAGCAATACCAAGATCCTTCATCTTGTACACGAACTGTAAAAGAGTCATTGAAGACTAAACAGTTCTAGGGCTAGGAGATGCAGGTCTTTGTAGGTCATTGACATAAACAAGGATGGTAACAAGGAGAGCAGAGGTAGCACAAAGGAGCAAGGCAGGATCAA
Source organism: Penium margaritaceum (assembly GCA_023375785.1). Classification (NCBI taxonomy): domain Eukaryota; kingdom Viridiplantae; phylum Streptophyta; class Zygnematophyceae; order Desmidiales; family Peniaceae; genus Penium; species Penium margaritaceum. Next base: position 121,590 of record SZWC01006998.1, read on the forward strand.
CTGTGATCCTGCAAAAATCTCCCGTCTCAAGTGTAGCGGTGATCTTTTCGTTCTAACAGCGGGATGACTGCTTGAGTCCAAAGAGGGCCTTGTGAAGCTGCCATACTTCTTTTGTTCCATCTGTGAACCCAGGGGGTTGGACCATGTGAATTTCTTTGTCAATTGGACCGTGAAGAAAGGAATTATTGACATCCATTTGTTCCAACTTCCAGTCATGCTAGGCCACAAAGCTGAAGAGGGCTATGGTGGTCATTTATCGGTGGAATGGAGCAACACCTTGTCAAAGTCAATGCCAGGATGCTAGGAGAAACCTTTGGCAATGAGTCGAGCCTTGTACCACTCAATAGAGCTGTCAGGCTTCAACTTTTAATGGTAAATCCACTTTGATGACACCACCTTCCGGGCAGGTGGGAAAACCACTATCCTATTGCTCATTGAATTCGAATTTTAATGTTTAGCTCATTTATTGTTCTATGATTTTGGCCGGGGTTGAATGTATTTTTGTGTTTTGTTAAATTTATCCAGCGGTCAGGGAAGGGTGCCTTGAATTCGACGATCCGTCAACTTCAGTTCCACGGTGGAACACAAATTAGACAATGTGCGAAGTGTAACATTCAACGACGGCGTCACACCTCACACTTCGCTCTCCTCGCACTTCACGAACGGGTCTGTCATCCGGCAGGTGCGAGGTGCAAAGTGCAAAATGTGAAGCGTGAAGTGGGACGTATTGATTATGTTTCGTGCTCCGTTAAATTCCTCCAGCGGTCAGGGGAGGGTGCCTTGAACTAGATGATCCATTGAGTTCAATTCCACGGTGGAACATGAATTCGACAAAGTGTGAAGTGCGACGTTCAACGACGAAGTCACACTTTGTATTTCGCGCTCCTCGCACTTCACACACGAATCTGTCATGCGGCACGTGCAAAGTGCGAAGTGCGAAATATGAAGTGGGATGTACACCGACCTCCACACGTCACACTTCGTACTTCAAACATTTAACTGCAAATGATGGTTTCTTTGCTGCATGCTTGTGTGTTTGAATCTGAAAAACACAGGGGAATTTTGTACTTGTATATGTTGGATTTCTTGTATTGTGGTTATAAAGTATGGTAAAAACGATACACAAAGTACCACGGAGCCCCCGCAACTTGGAAACAAAAATGGCACGTGGCCCCTTGAATTCGAAATATGCATTTCAAATATGTTTTCGTGGTCTCTTGAATCTTATGTCCAAGTCAAATTCGATGGATTTCAACCAATGCAAAAATAAATAACATCAAAATCTCTGAGCAGCTGGATTATCTGTAGATGTAGTGAGTAGGTAGAGCATCAAGCTCTTCTCCCATTCATGTCTGCACAAAGTGGATTCAGCTGTGTTGCGTGTGTAATGAACTGTCAGAGGCTCACGTGGGAGAGGTGAGAGACCAGTAGCAACAAAACATGAGGCAACATATCTAGCAACAGACATTTTAAGAGCCTAGTGGAACTCCTATTCAATAAGGGAGTATCCTAGGACAGTAGTGGGGTGTACAACGGAGGAAAAAATAGGATAGGTGGTTGTGGTGAGGCCAAGGGCACAAAGGCCTCGTTAGAAACAGTAACTCAGGGCACGATGGCAGAGGAGGGATCCACTGCATGGTCACTAGTGCTAGGATCAAAAGAGGAAGATGCACAAGAATGGGAGGCAGATGGACGAGTCTAAGAGGGAAGAGTGCAAAGACTACCACCATAAACATACAGAGACATAACAGGAGGAACTGTGGTAGTAGAGGAAACTGAAGGCCACACCACGGATGTAAATGAGGTGGAAGAAGTGTTAGTCGGGACATAAGAAGGAGACACAGGGGGAGTGGTAAGGGAGGATGCAGCGTGTTGATCTGTACAGTCAGGGAACTTTGAGAAGCATGTCCAGTCACCATTTTGTGGTGATGAAATAGAACATATGTCCCCATGGGATCAGCAGATTTGCTACGTGCTGGGTCTATATTGTACCAATGTCATCCAACAGCTCCTCAAGTTCTGGAATGATGAGAGCACGGACTGCACGAGTTGATTCATCAGATTTGGGAGTAAGGAGGGGATCCACACCGGGATTATTTGGAAAGTGGTACTCCCACAGAGGTTCTCCTTGAGCCCAAGGACTAAAGTGAGCTTCCCAAGAGCAGAAGGAAAGTTCGGAGATGAAGTGAGAGGATCCGTTTTTTAAGTCCTTCTTCCTTGTGCTGCTAGAGTGCAACCAAGATGACGGCAGAGAGACGGGACGGAAGAATCATTTACAGCCCTTGTTTCACTTGAGGACTTGGTTGAGGACACCTTGTCATGAGCAGGCATCATAGGGAATGTGTGCAAATGCTCCATCACCATGTTGACCATAGTGGTAGCCAGCTCCTTTTGGACCTCTAGTCCACTCTAGATCTCTTCTTCCATCTGTCAACATGCTGCATGGGGCTCATTAAGGACGGCCTAAAGAACCTCAATGTTCTCTTTGTTTCCATGCATGATGTGTGACAGTGCAAAACAATTCGAATACTAGTGTAATGTAGATGTGTACAGGAGGAGAGAGAGTGTGAGTGCTCATCTGACTAGCAGCGTGACAGCAAGGAGAAGAGTGGAGGCACAACTACTACAATTGATGGAGTTAGACTTAATCAGGCTACTTTCATAGACTAGATCACCTGTGTACTATAGTTGTGGTTATGTATGTAGAAGTTTCTAGGATGTGAGAGAGGCACATATTGGTGGCACAGTCTAATTTTTTTTGTTTAATTTCCTTAGAGAAAAACAAGTTTATTGTTTCATTGTAACATCACTTCTTTAGTTATACACTCCATACACTTACCCTAAATATTTTTTGTCTTTTGGATCCCCCCATCCCCCCCCCTCCCCCCCCCATCAAGTCGAAAGTGCATGAGGTGAATGTATGAGAGAGTGAACAGAATTTTGTATGACAGAGACATACAAAAGTACACGTGTGTACAAGGAGGAGAAACTTCAAAGAAGTGGTAGATGATCATGTNTTTCCTGAAAGAAAAACAAATGAATTGTTTCATTGTAACATCACTTCTTTAGTTATACACTCCATACACTTACCCTAAATATTTTTTGTCTTTTGGATCCCCCCATCCCCCCCCCTCCCCCCCCCATCAAGTCGAAAGTGCATGAGGTGAATGTATGAGAGAGTGAACAGAATTTTGTATGACAGAGACATACAAAAGTACACGTGTGTACAAGGAGGAGAAACTTCAAAGAAGTGGTAGATGATCATGTACAAAAATTTACTGTTATGATCAAACATCACTTGTTTAGTGATACACTCCTTCATATACTTACTTCATAGAATTTCGTCTTTTGAGCCCCCCTCCACCTCCCCCCTCCCCCGTCAAGTGGAAAGTGTATGAGAGGAGTGTATAAGGGAGTGAACCGAATGTTCTATGATAGTAACATACAAAAGTACACTTATGTGAAAGGAGGAGAATCAACATAGAGCTTATACTAAATCATGTACACAAATGTATTGTTTCATTATAATTTCACTTGTTTACTGATGCACTCCTTCATACACTTACCTCATATAACTTTGTCTTTTGGATCCCCCCACTCCCCTCTTCATCAAGTAAAAAGTATATGAGGGGAGTGAATGAAGGAGTGAACGGAATTTTGTATGATAGCAACATAAAATAATACACTTGTATACAAGGAGGAGAAACTTCATAGAAGTTATATGAGACCACATACACAAATGAATTTTTTTAACGAAACTTCATTTGTTCACTTGTAAGTGATACACTCCTTCATACACTTACCTCGTACAATTTTCCCGTTTGGATCCCCCCTCCCCTGACCCCCTCCCCCCCCCCCCCCCTCCAAGTAGACAGTGTATGAGAGGATTGTATGAGAGAGTGAACAAAATTTGGTATGACAGTGACATACAAAAATACAGTTGTGTGCAAGGGGTAGAAACTTCAAAGAATTGATAGGTTATTATGTACATAAATGTATCATTTCAATGTAACGTCACCTAAAACTTAATACACTCTTTCATACACTTATCTTACACAATTTTGTCATTTAGACCCCCCTCCTCTGACTCTCTTCCTCCACCCCCTCCGTCCCCCCTGGTCGAGTGGGAAGTGTATGAAGGGAGTGTGTGAGGGGGTGAACAAAAGATAATATGACTGTAACATACAAAAGTACAATTGCGTACAAGGAGGGAAAAATTCACAGATTTGGTAAGTGATCATGTACAGAATTTTTTTTTTCAATATAACATCACTTGTTTAGTGATACACTCCTTCATACACTATTATCTTTTGGACCCCTCCCTCCCCACCTTCCTCCCCCATCATGTGGAAAGTGTATGAGGGGAGTGTATGAGGGAGAACAGAATTTTGTATGATACAGACGTACAAAAGTACACTTGTGTGTAAGGAGGAGAAATATCATAGAGGTCATATGAGATCATGTACACAAATATTTTATTTCAACATAACATCACTTATTCAGTAATACACTCCTTCTTATACTTGCCTCATACACTTTTGTCGTTTGGACTCCTCTTTGACCCCCCCTCCCCTGTCAAGTAGAAAGTGTATGAGGGGATTGTATGAGGGAGTGAAAAAAATTGGTATGACAGTGATGTACAAAAATACACTTGTGCACAAGGAGGAGAGACTTCACGGAAGTTATATGGGATCATGTACACAAATGTATTCCTTCAACGTAACTTCAGTTGTTAAGTGATACACTTCTTCATATTCTTACATCGTACACTTTTGTTCTTTGGATCCCCCCGACCCCCCTACTCCCCTCCCGGACAAGTGCAAAGTGTATGAGGGAATTACATGAGGGGGTGAACAAAATTTGGTATGATAGTGACATAAAAAAGTACACTTGTGTACAAGGAGCGGAAACTTCATAGAAGTGATAGGTTATCATGTACATAAATGTATTATTACAACGTAATGTCACTTGTTAAGTGATACACTCCTTCATACACTTGTCTCATACACTTTTGTCATTTGGATCCTCCTCTCCCAACTTCAACCTCCCCCCCCCCCCCCCCCCCCCCCCCCCCCCCCA
>SZWC01006999.1:0-11454 GCA_023375785.1 Penium margaritaceum
CCAAAGCCTGCATCCGGAGTCCCGATCTTGATAGGAAGCGAGGGGGGAAGGGGACTGGAACTGCCACGTGCATGAGGAAGAAGTCGCCATACGGTCAATTGAATTAGATTCAGCGCCGGGATCAAACGGCGGCTACTGGCCATCAAGATGTTGCGCCACAGCCTTGCATGAGCACAGGCCAACGTCGACACATTGCTTGGCTCCTGTACTTCACTTGAGGAATGCCAGTGAAGGAACTTGAGTGAAGGGACGCCACATCGCAGGGAGCGTGGGAACGGGTTAACTGGCCAAAGCAGACGGTGGCTGATCGAGGGAGTGTCAAATTCCGGCAGCTCATGCTGGGCGTGGCAAGCGTGCGACGCAGGGTCTCCCGGCAAAATACGGCACGCGCGCGTGCTGCGCCTCACGTCGCAACGGCTCACAAAGCGCGGCAATGCCCAGGCACCTCGTGCACGAAAGCGAAACCGGGGAGGACAGATGTGTATGAAGATGAACCTGGAGCCTAAGAAACGCTTCTCTACCTGTTGCCGAGATGAACCGAGTTCATGAGGATAAAAATGACGCATGTGTTCAGGTCCAGCTACTAAGACTCTGTGACAAATTCTTTCAAAAAATGGTTTTTATGCTTCATGATAAGAATAATTTTAGAGATTTTCGATGATTTAAATGTCTTATACAGGCATTTTATACATACATTGGTCCTTAAAATCCTCGTGTGGAAATTTTTGTTATAGACGTATAATACCACACATATAGTCCTCGATTTCTTCCCCAGAAATTAGATTTGATTTCCACCAACTAGCACAACCGTCACTGTCAAAACTTCTATCACCTTCCCCAAAGGGACAAAACATGTGCTAATGTTTTTACGATGGGTGTCCGTATTCTCAAAACCCTTCAAATAATCAACGTTTTTACGGGAATGTTTTCCGATGAGCCAGCTTATTCACAAGGAATACACTCCTTGAGCGCGTAACACCTCGGCCATACCACATTCATAATGTAATCGATACAAAGGCGACTATTTCCAAACTTCCTCGTCAAACTACATATGGTGCAAATTGAAAATGACACAAATTTCCCTGTTTTAGAACTTGAAATCATCCAGCTACATTCTACCTTTAAACCGCTCATGACCTTGTACGGGTAAATCTTGGTGTCAGATGGTAGTTGTGGTGGATGTGGCACACGATTTTATTCCTACGCGAAGAACCTGCACAATTCCTTGTCACAACTCTTTCTTCCAGGGTTTTCATTTTTAATGAAGATGATAGTGGATGGGGGCGAGAGCGCTTGGTGCTTGCAGCTTCACCTGGCAAAAGCTTTGGCAGAGGGACATTGTGATGCACAAGAATTTTCACGCATTAGCAACAGTAATGTAGCTATAGTAATGAAGCTCAAGCAAGGCAAGGTATGTTGCACGTGGCATAGGCACATGTGAGAGTGTGGTCGTGTTGGATGCTCTAGTAGCTGTGCGTGTCCATTTGTTGCATCACTATGTATTGCAACAACCAGAGAAACAACAAAAGCACTGAGCACGATGGCATGCATCATGTGCACGCATATTGTACACAATTGAAGTATCGCTTTGTGCATGCGCGTGTCGATGCAGGGGATGAATAGGTCGTCAAGGTGGACACTTGTCAACAGCAAGCTCACTTCCTCGTGACAACACTAAGTAGCAACTTCTTTAAAGGAGTTGTGCATGTTTTTGTCATACCGTGTCCTTGTGATGTGCATGGATGTTGCAGTTGGTGACAATGATTCCACCCGTTAATGTGTACAGCTCATTGCTGGTCTTCCCTACTATCGTTGTTATTGGTGGTGTGGTCGTCCATGTGGTGGCCTTCCTTTTGCATGCGTCTCCTGTGAGTCATTGTGGAGTGTTGATGTGGGCATCACTCACACGTGTTGACCTCTGGGCTTTCTAGACATGTATTCCCTTTGCAGGTGACTGAAGGACCTCTCGACACATGGCAGACATGATCTCGGCTGATGCTCGTGTATTGGCGGCCAAAGCAATACAAAGAGAATCGTTGTCAACAAGCAGGCAAGGCCTGCATCCCAATTGCGTACCTGGGAGCCATTTACAAGATCCACCATGCAATGTTTGTTTGCTTGTCTTTGTTCACTCTTTATGGTGCTTGCATGGGTTCATAATTGAGAAGAAGGGGCTTACTTGCACTATGTGGCTAGCCCAGAATTGATCCCCTAGGCTGATTGCTACTGAATTTCCTGGCAACACAATTGTAGGGAAAATCCAAATTTGAAGATCTGTGTGGCTTGAGCCCAAGAGCGAGCAAACCGCAAGGTCTCTGGCAACCTGTGGCTGACTCGTCCATGTGGGCAACTTACTACCTTCCACCCTTTGCTTTGTGTTCCTGAGATATCTTCCTAAGTCACGTGTACGTGGAGTCATGAAGCTCAATTCATGTTTCTTAATGCTTTCCCTCTCACATCCAACTCTCTTCCTTGTTGCATGAGCGTTTCCTACACCAAGGACTGTTTTCCTGATGGTAATTCCCATGCTTGTTCCTGGCTCAGTTGTTACGAGGTTTATGTTTCTTCACTTCGTTCTTGTCAGGTTTGTCATGTAAATAGCCAAGCATCTTGTACTGACTCCAGTTTCTTGAAGCAGCCACTGAAGATGCAGCTCTTCACGCGTTGCACAACACAACCGTCCAAACACTTAAAGCATGGTTTTTCTTAATTATTTTCTTGTGTCTATGTGCTCGATACTTTTAGCCATTATGATCAAATTACACTTATTGATAAAGATGCTATTAATCACCCCAAATCCACATACTTGACGATCAGTGTATCAAAAAGTGTACCTCTGCATGCAAACATTTTTCACAAAACATCCACATGAATGCATGTGAGCAAAGCCTAGATGTACATGCCTTCTATAGAATGAACATTGTAATGGGCTCTACGTGATACATAGAAGTATCTGTGAACAGTGCATGTTCACTAGTTTGTTCACTTCATGTTCATTTGTTGATACACAATTTCACACGTGAGGCAATTCGTCAAACATACAATAGTAGGTGGAAATTACTCAATGGTCTATATTTTCCAACTAGTCTAGGTTTGTCACATCCCTGGAATAAAAAGCCAGTCTAGAAGTTTGCAGAGCTCACCGTAACAATAGTGAAAGGATAAAGAAAGCATGAAAAGGAGTATCAGTGACCAGGAAAATGCATTAGTGAAAGGGCTCGAATAGCAAAGAGTTCAGGACACTCTCAGGATGGACTCATGCAAGAACAGAGCTAGGATGTGCAAAAAATGGCACGAATTAGTGAGCTCCAATAGTCGACTAGTGAAGAAATTGTCGGGCTGGACGATCCCCTCACCTCCATCGTTGTCGGTAAGGGCAACACCAGGCACGATGGGAGGAGGCACACGCCAATAGGCTTGTAGTCATGACCATTGATATCAGGAGCTGTAAAACTTGAGAGCTTAAACAACCATTTTCTCCAACGACTCACCGTGGTAATGGAGGAGCTGTAGAACGTGGGTGCGTGGAAACAATGCTTATGAAGAGGAAGAACCAAGTGAATCCTAGCTTTGCTTTTCAGTACCGTAGGCGTTCGATGCTACAGATTTGAATGGGTCCATGGTTCAGATGTTGGTGAGGATTTGGAAATGTTCTTCGCTAACAATGACCGAAAGAAGATTGACCTCACAGTCTTGTTTTTATGTCACACGACATTGAAATGGTGGTTCAGTCTAAAGGGCACCCAATGGTAGCAGGGGACCGGCAACTCCAATGCCCATGTCAATAATCTAGTGTGTCAAATTGTGCATTGAATTTCTCTGATGTTATCATTGCCAATGACGTCGTCCTCATACGCCGTGGTTTCACGAGACCAATGACGTCAAGCACAATACTTGGTGAGAAATTGTAACATTTGGCATCCAAGATGGCCTTCTGCACATGATCTCTTGAGCTGGCCTGATCAAAAGTGCCAACTACAATGCTCTGACGTATTACTCCAACGGCTCACAAAATGCAATGCCGTATTTCCCACTGTGGCTGAGGGAAGTCCAACCTGACAGATTTCTCAAGCACCATGGAGGTCAATGGTGTAAATTAGATAGACCAATATTTGCAAAAAAACTGGGTTTATCTTGTGCAACTATCCGAAGCAGTAGTAACAGGCCTAAAAATGGGGAAAATCGCTAAAGAAACCTGAGGAGTCAGGAAACGACAGAGGAAAGGAGTAGAAAGTGATGTAAACGGTGAAAGAATATGCCTGAAGATTGCCCATATGAATGGCATTGAAAGTCACAAACAAGTGTTCCTAGCATTACAAAGTTCTTCGAGCGATGCAAGGATGGCCAACTGATGATATGACTACGAGGGCAACGGAGGGGTCCTAAAAGTTGAAAATGGTATGTACACTAGTGGATGGAGTAGCTCTTTAAGGTTTTGTAAAAAAAATGAGATGGTCAGAAATCTGGGTTGGAAACTAAACCAAGGGTGAAAACCATGGATGGACGGCCGAGGCTTTGTCGAATTTATGGGCCACTTTAGTTGTAAGACGGAGAACTACAACCTGTAACAGCCTCGAGAACTTGTCCACGGATTGAGCAAACCATCTTCCTCAAATGAGAGGATGATTTCCTTTAGAGGCACAATCTGAAAACGGAGTGAAGTTGTGATGTAATCCATGTCAACATGAATGGCAGATTATTACACCTCTCTCCCTCCATGGAGTGATGGTTACGAGACGTAGAACAAGTCAAAGTCAAAGTAGAACAAGTCGAAGGGAAGTTGTGCAAACCATAACCTGACACTTGACATCAAAATCACGAGACATGGCTATGCAGGTTTTGCAACACGGTGCTCAAGAATAGCTAGTCCATGTAGAGCCATGAGAGGAAAGTGAGACAATCGTGAAAAAAAACCACATTTTCCTTGACATTTGAGAAGTTTGCAGTCCACATAGAGAAGTTTACACCCATCATGAAGGATGTCAAAGGGGTTTTACTAACAATCTTCCTTGAGAGTTACCTTTGCAGTGTAGCATGGATCTTCACATAAAGTAACGTCCCTTGATTTCATTCAATGTTTTTTCTCGAGTAATGTGATACTTGAATTCGCCCAAAAACAGATCATTTACATTTTTGGGGGTGATTCTCCCAAACTGCCTCTCTTTCAACCCCTGTTCCTGAAACTCGCCCATGACATGTTCGACTCCTCGGGGCATGGACTCCGAACAAGACTCCTCGTGTGAGAACCCGAAGTTCCGAGTTTTCAAAACTTTGAATTCTCGCCCGACACGTCATTTTTTTCGCATTGACGAACACACTGACGTGTCATGGAAGCACAGGGACGTATGTTTGTGCGACAGCACGGTCGCTCTCGGTACTTCGGAGTGTACTCGCCGTTACATGCATGAGCTGATTCGAGAGGCTCTCCCATTTTGTGTGTAGCAAAGATGTAGTTACCAAATTAGAGTAGTAAACCATGGATAACTATGGTACTGCTCATAGGCAAATGAAAAACATTTATTTTGAACAAATCAGTGGAAAGTACGGTATTTGTGCAGTCAATAAGGGTGCACATAGGATCTAGCGATCCGCGGATTCGATTTTCAGAGACACAGATTCGGTTTGACCCGCGGTTCCAGATCCAACAAGCCGATCCGAATCGTGATCCGGGGATATCCAGCCCTTGGCTGTGGGGGGGGGGGGGGGGGGGGGGGGGGGGGGGGGGGGGGGGGGAGGGGGGAGAAACCAGACCTTTTCCATTGATCGAGCCGACCATGTCATACATGGATCCTTACCCGGGTCCTGACGGGTCCGATCCGCAGCCTTACCCGTAGACCGTGGACTTTGTGGTAGACTATCATGGATGTTACACCACAAGTGTGGCTCAAATCTGGCATGTTGTCTTTGTTAAGGGATGCTGGGTCCCATACAGGCAATCAAAAGACGGAAATTCTAATGTGACTTTGTGATTTAAGAAATTCAGGTGGCGATCCATTATGCATATACAAGCAGATTCAAAAGTACGTGGTTATGACAGGAATTATGTCAGATGTGACTCGGAGGTGGTCATGCGCATACATAATGGTATACTGATAAAAAAAGGTTTGACCGAATAGTGGAAGGGATTTGCGAATGTATGTAGGTGGACACCGGTTTCGCGCATGTTGTGCTGTGGTCAAGATGCCAATCGTGCAAAGATGCGCGGCATTCATGCATCAAACCTAGCCACAACATGAGGGCAAACGCGCCGTCAGTGACGACACCTTCTAGCTCAACATATCCTCGGCTGAGCTATACATTACATGAACGGCTAGAGGTTTTCACGGACAAACCGTGCCTCAGTGTGCCGCAGGCGTGTTCAAAGCATACCGGAAGCGTGTTCGACATAGGTGCTACTAATTGACAAGTCCAAGACATGACAGTGCTAAAACATGCATATTGGACTGAACTGTACTCATTCTATGAGCTTTCAACGATAAACTGAGCAGAAAATGCTTATGTGTTTTCATGAAATTCCTGCCGTGATTTCGCCTAGACGCATGACAATCTCACACAAAATTGTCATCGCAGCTGCGGCATTCCAAGCACGGATCAAGAAGATGTTGACAGTGGTAAATTCAGCGGTAATTTCCACCACAGATGGGTGGAAAAGAGATAACCACGTGAATTACTTGGGGGTCACTGCTCACTGGATGAGTGACTGGAAGTTTAACATGATGGCCCCGTCTTTTCCACCCCTCCCTGAAAGTCCGACTGTTGCAAGGCTATTTGTGGTGTTTCATGACGCATTGGCGTCTTGGGAGTTATGAGACAAAGTGTTTTGCCTCACATTCGACAACGAGAGCAGCAATGACAGCATGATTGACAACTTCATCATCCCGCGATTGACCGCATCCTTAAGAAGGTTAGGCACATCAGGTGCCTCGTCCATGTCACGAATCTTAGTGTGAATGACCTTCTCAGCCCGCCTGCTGTCACAGACATCATCGCAAAGGCACGTAACATCATTGGTTTTTAAACCAAAAACACACCTCATGAATAGTCAGTAATCAACCGCACCATAGCCACATAAATGACATGGTAGAGCCTCCATCTGGACACAAAGACTCGCTGGAATGCCAAGCTGGACATGATGACGCAAGTGTTGCATCTGAAGCCGGTCTTGCCTGACTGGCTTATTGGGTATGACAGGGATGGTGAGGCCTTGAAACCCACCACAGAGCAGTGGACACTGCTTGCTCTCCTCACGGCAATCTTGCGACCTTTCAAGGCCTACACAGATGACGTAAGTGGGAGGAAGTACCCGACTCTTAACCTTTTCATTCCATTTCTTAAGAGCATCTTTGACAGGCTCCACGGCTGGTAGATGAAAGCAGTTACAACAGAGTAGAAGAGTAAGAGGAGAGGCGTAGCAGGCAGGCTGGACTCAAAGGAGACGCTGCTGTTGGCAATCAAGCATGGGCTTGAAGTGGCCCTTTCAAAGCTTGAAAAGTACGCGCATTTCTTGAGAAAACAGTATATCCTGGCCACCGTAGTAGACCAGTGCTTTTGACTCTACTTTCATGAGCACATGCACAAGCTCATGGGCGTTGCCAACGCGGCAACACTGGAAGCAAAGGTGCTAGAGCTGCTATGGCCGTACTATGCCATGGTCAAGGAGCAGCACGCAGCTGCAGCTGAAAGGGCAACATCGGCTTCTGTAGGGAATCAAGGAATCTTTGAAAACTGGGGCCTCGTCGTCGGCATCGGCGCGGCAGCTCCGTCTTCGCACAGAATAGCAATGTGCTATGGATGACTCCCTTCTACAGGCTGTCCTTGAAGACCTGATGGCTCGCATGTTTGAAACTCCAGAAACGGCTCCTGAAGTCAAGGAGTTGCTTACAGGTGTAGAGCAGGAGTTTGACAGGTGGTCGAAGCTTCCAAATAAGAGAAAATAAATGCAGATCCTGAAGCACTAAAAGAAACTTGAGCACAAACTCCCATAACTGTATCTTATAGGATATGATGTGTTTGCAGTTCCAGGCACTTCAACCCCCTCTGAGCGTGTCTTCCTCTTAAGACAGGTACGTTATCATGGAATTCTAACACTCCCTCACGCACCTTACCGTGGGGAACCTCCTGATGTTGAAGAGCTGGATCAACAGACCTGCACTCTTGGATTTCCCCATCAGCGGGCATGGACAGGTGGGAGTAGAGTTTGCTACAGAAGAGGCTAGGTTCAGCGCATTTCGATGAGCAACTAGGGATGAGGGGCTGGTTAGAGAGGCTGTTGAGGAGCTCGAGGGGCTTAGCCTCTATGTGAATGGTGTAGACGATGATGTAGTTGTTCGAGATGGTGACGGTGAAGGAAAATGGAATAATGCTGTTGTTTTTCAAGAGGGTCATAAAAATAATTCCCCTTCCTTCCTCTATCACAAGCAACAAGGATGGTAGACTCACCATGATACTTAAGTGGGATCCCACGATTTGTTATGGTTGTTTGATCCAGTTGTTGATGGCCTTCAGTCCACAAACTGATGGGAAAATGGACTCACTTTTGTGAACACTATGTGAGCCACATGGAGTACTGTAGATGGTCAAGTGGCAGACCACCAAGCTTGCAAAAAGCTTCACAAACCTCAGAGCAAGGGATTTAATTCATTTCACCATACATATGATAGGTTTGCACAGTTTGAGCAACATATGGGGAGTTGAAAACTAGCGGCAAGGCTGTCAAACTTCCTGTAAAATGACTCGCTAGATGCTTGCATAGACCAAATCAGAAATGGATGTGCAATTGACAAGCATCCGATGGGCAAACACTTCCAAGTCAATGATTTCATCTTACTCGGCTCAACAAGACGTCACATTGAAAGGAATGCCTTGCACCAAGATCAAACTCATGTGGTTGGGGGTATTCACAATGGAAGAAATGTGGGTACCTATTGTTGCAAGGCTTTTCCTCCACAACAACATGGCTATCCAGCCAGTTTTCCACATCAATTTAATACCAAAAACAGAGAAATAATTTCATCAGTAGGACATGCCTCCAACACCACCTATGCAAGCAAATGAGGGCATAAAGTACACGTTTGAAGATATTCTTGGACACCATCAACAAGGAAAGGTAACATAGTGCTTTGACAGGTGACAGGGCCATGTAACATCACACTACAGCCTGGGACCTAATGTCAACTTGTAGTACGTCAATCACAAGATCAACGGCTACATTTGTCGGAATTGACTTACGTCTCGCAACACCCAGGGACATTGTGGCTAAAAGGAATAACAGTTTTATTCCCTTGACAAACATGAGTCTTCAAAGTCTGTGTGTAGATGTTTTTGTCCACATATTCATCACACACCAACCATCAACCTTCAGGTTTTACACTACTCAGCCGAGGGCATTTTGGCCACCTAACCAGATCCCTGGTGCACGCATTATAAGATTTTGATAGGCTAAATCATTTTCAAGAAGTGCGGAACAAACTATCACGAATAGTATCCATCCTTTTTATTCTATTTGCCCAACTTAAAGTCAATGATAAACTTTCAAAAAGACGTGCTTCCATGTTGTTGAAAACCTCTGACTCCTTGCCAGAGTTCCTTGAAGTAGCCTTTTCCAACTTGGTATTTCACGTGCCGTTTGACTGAAGTGTCCTGTTTCTGTTATGTATGTATGCGCTCAAGAATTTTGGTAATTTGGCAGTGTTGTCATTGAAATGAATCTATTCTGAATTCCATTTTACCCAACTATCCATATTCTTCAATTTTTGCATTGCTTTGCATATTTCACCTGTTTATAGTCTATGTTCCTCTCGGTACAACAAATGTTATGTCTGAGATGTACACAAGTCCCTAAACTCAGTGAGTAGGCAGTTCTTTCCTTACACCCAGGCCCACTACGTGTTGACCTCATGATCCTTTTAGTGTTTGGCCATGTGAATTTTGGCCATCTGTCTCGACCTCCGGTTTTGCGCTTCCATGTGTTCTGATACTTTCAACCACTTTCTAAAAGGGTTGACAAAAGTGTCACGAGCAGTATCAATCTTTTGATGCTGTTTGGTTGGTTTCTTCACTAAAAAATGTTATTGTAAGATTACGCCTCAATATTCTCAAAGTTCCTAATTTACCAATGTAGTTTCTTGAAGTGACCACTCACGACGAAATGTTGCATGCGTCTCTCGGCTCGAGCATCCAAGACCCATAACATTCCTCATTGTGTTTCTTGCCATTGTATGTAAGTGCTCAACACATTCATGACTTACAATTGAATTACACTTTCAAACACATACAAGTTATCGTATTGTCCCAATTCCTTTAAGCGTCTTCTGCTCTGCAGGTTATCCATGTTAACCATCCATGTTTCGCTCGGTGTAGCACTTGGTATCAGTTTAGCAGAGCTACAGGGATAGACAACATATTCACAATAAGGCAACAACCTCACACAATTCTTCAGCGCATCTCCACCATTCAAAATTTGAAAGACCTAAAGACAATGATGGTGAACACAGTGAACACACATGGTGGAGACTCCGGCAATGGAATATCAACAACACGCAATCAGTGACACTCTCCAGGCAAACCAAGAAACAGCGATAACTTTTGAAGTGAATGGCATAGCACCAAAGAACCCAACGACCAATGTAGTGATGGACCCCTCCGGCTTCGCAAATCCTGTCCCTGTTGTTGCCCTCCTGGTCAACATCTGGCACAATGGGAGGCACCAGACGGCAGGTTTGAATGTAGTGAAGACTTACATTGGAAGCTGTCAAAGCTCGAGAGCCTCACTGGCCATATGGTCCAACAACTCAACGCGACAATAGAGGAGCTTCAAAATACGTGTGCACGAGAAGCAATACTCACCAGGATAAATCTTTAACTGTCAAGTGAACCCCAAATTCAACCAGGACTTCCTGAGTCATCGGATCTTGTAAACTCCAAAGGACCAACAGTCAAGATATGAAGCAAGGTTAATCACCCCACTTCCATACACTTCACTACGTATGAATACTCCTCCTCCACCATGTTCACTCCTTAGAAGTTCAGTTGCATCTATGCACTCGTCATATCAATAGTTTCTTGGTGAAAGTACCTATTATTGTTTGAATGGAGATTATAGACAATGACTTTGAATCTGAAACATTCTTTGCTTCAGATTGCATTAAATACTGTTGAGATTGCCCCTTCTCTCCTCGATATTCTTGGATGGCAAGTGTGTCTTACTCAAAATTTGTCTCAAACAATTACATGAAACAAAGTTTACTATCCGTAAGTGAAAAGGATATGATATTTCTTGTTCTATTTCTCTCAAGAGCTGTGTACTTTGTTTGGAAAGTCAATTGTGCCCCCCCCCCTCCCCCCCCCATACCTGTCCAACAATACACAGAGTTTGTATCAGGGAGTGTATCAGGGTCAGTTGGAAAACTGTATGCATGTATTGGAGGAGTGTATTGGGTGACATAACCTAACATC
>SZWC01006999.1:43723-60733 GCA_023375785.1 Penium margaritaceum
CAGCAAGGAGTCCCGGTGACATCTGGGGCTCTGGAACAGTGGTCGGTCAGCTCCAGACGGGTAGTCCGCCGCCTGTCGTCGCGCCGGTGTCACCAGGGCCGCCTGCCTCAGGGATCTGCACGAGTATGGACACGGCCGAGTGGTCACAGTAAACTGTACAGGAACGGCACAAAGCACAACAGTGGCGTCGACGCGTCATCTGGCGGTGGACCACCTGCTCAAGACTGATCGACGACCACCCGAGAGTCCTCGATGGTGTCCGGGACCTTCTGCAGTTTGTTCCACAGCACGTAGGAGTTTATCGGTTGACTAGCCATGGGCCCGATTCACATGCTTTTGCATTGTGCGTCCACCATTTGATGCTAGATGCATGCATGTGACCAATCGTACCGTCTGGCTTGAGATTCTGCACATTTGGGTTCAGATGGTGTAGCGTTCTGACTTGTCTGCGTCAAGTTACGGCCAAAACAGTGGTTATGGGCCAGTTGTTGGACAGACCTTGTAGTGACTCATGCGACACCCGCCGTGCGACGCGGAAGGCATTTATGCCATGGACCGGTCATTTGTCATCTCTCTCTGCAAATGCTACTGAAGCATTCTGACTCCTTGATTTGTGTCTCGTAGTCAGTGTGGACGGTGAGACTTGGTGTGATTAGGGAATGGAAGAATGCAGGGCAAGGAACCACGAGTTCCACGCGCAAGTTAGAGTTCGTGAGTTCCACGCGCAAGTTACAGTTCGTGAGTACGAGTAACAAGGAACAGAATTGCTAGCGGGCGAGAGAGCACGTGACGAGCGGGGAGTGGCGAGCTCCTCCTCGCTCGCACTACGAGGCACAGAAAAGTCTCGATCTCGAACCTGTTGCTTGAATTACTCTGCAAGCTTGCAGAGAGACAGGATTCTGCCGAGACAACATAAGTGTCACAAACCCGGGTGCTCCACCCCCCCACCCCAAAACAGTAGCACTAGGAAGCCTAGTGTTAATGCGACGACAAACATGTGTGTACAAAGTTTTTCCGTCATGAGCCACAATGAGAATTGCCATGGCTCCACTTGTTGTGCACTTGTCACCACGAAGGACGCTCCATCACTCCAACATCAGTCATCTGCATTAGTGAGGTGAGTGTGCAACGAGGCCACAGGTCACGACGTGTCTGTGGTTCACAAACCAACAGTCCCCCATGAACCACAACCGACGCATACAAGCACAAGCTCACGGGCACCACATGTGTTACAAGATGTGACTAACGACTGTACGCATGCACAAAACAACGACCCATCCAGGGTTTCCACGAAGACACAACAGTCCCACTGCATGCACGGCTGCCTTGAAGACATTGCTATTGAGTGCCTTCGTCAAGAAGTCAGCTCTCTGCTATCGTGTGTCGACCCAAACGATCCAGACATCACATGCAGCAATGTGCTCACACTCAAAGTGATGCTCAACATTGGTGTGCTTCGTGTGTATGTGATGCATGCCATTATGTTCGGCCGTTGCTTTGGTGCTCTCGTTGTAAAAGCGCAATGTGATGCAACGGATAGGAACGCGCATTTGTTGCAACAAGTGACACAGCCAAACACTCTCACACGTGCCAGCGCCAAGAGCAACATACTCAGCCTCACTGAAATTGCATGCCACACAACCTTGTTTGCCACTTTTCCATGACATAGGGGTCCCTCCGACCGGGAACATGTAGATAGAACGTTTGCGAGCATCTGTGTCATGGGCCAGCTAGAAACCTAGGCAGCAGGTTGGGGCTGCATGCGTTGTTGATGCATCGTGCGGGCTTCCACGCTCGTTGCTTAAGTTTGCTACCCCCTCAGTCTGCTGCTCTAGAGACTAAGTCTGGAGGCTCTGGCTTTGTTACTCAGAAGTGCGCGCGCCAGTGTTAGCGCTAGAAAGCAGCCGAAAACTAGAAGTAACTGATTACTAATGAAGAATGAGCAACGATGGGAGACCCCTCCACGTTCTAGCTTCCCCCCACTAGTGTACAACTTGTTACTCAGCTAACCAGCCAATCAGAAAATAGTGCTAGACCTATTTTCTGGCAGGCAGTGTTTTCTTGGTGAGCCTTGCCAGACGCCCGACAGCCCAAAACCCGGGTGTCGTCCGTTTTGCCTGAAAATTGGACCATACCATAATACCAACGCTGCAAACGCGGTCGTGCGGTCAGAATCAGCTAGAAAAATAGCTATAAGAAGTTATGGCTGCACGAACCCAGGCAGTGCCTATGAGAGTCAACGATGCCAAACAGGACCATACAATAGGAGACATGGACCCTAGGCATCGCATGATGCTGCAGACGCAATGCCACAGCCAGACATAGCGCTAGGTGCATGTAGACATAGCGCTAGGTGCATGTAGACAGCCAGACATAGCGCCGGCAGCCTGACCACCGAGGAGGCCTGCCGATGGAGCTGAGTGCATCGCCAGAGGAGGAGGCTCTAGCGACGGGTGAATGGGCCTCGGCGTGCGTCGGCTCCACCGAGCGACTCTCTAGCAGCGTCGAGTCTCGCCGTCAGTCATCTACACGCCGATGTACACAAGCCGGGAGGACACAATAGAGTACAATGAGAGATGCACGAAAACCAACAGGGCCCAGTCACTATCTGCATAGCCATCGACTACAACTGACGGCTGTGCCCGATAGCACAGACCGGTCCGGGCAATGAAGAGGGTGTACCTGACGACACGCAATGCAGCCTCCGGGCGTCATGCTCTACGGCACTGAGAGAAATGGGCCAGGAAGTTCACAGTGAAGGCGACATCCGCTCTGGTTGTTGTCGCTAGGTACATGAGCGACCCGATGACGTGGAGATAGTCCGTCACGCCGACTGCCTCCCCGAGCTTAGGCATGTCCAGGGTCTTCAACAACCTCTGCCCAGCTGGTGTCATAGGCGTCGATGCTGTGGTGGTGGACTCAAGTAGGGAGGCAAAGCGCTCCCCTCATTAGCAAACATATGCAGCCTGGTGCACATGAAGGGTGCGACGTGACCAGTCACGCTCAATCTCCATGCCCAAGAAGGCACGAGCAGGCCCAAGTTCTTTCATCTTGTGCGTGGACTACAAGAGGGTTTTCACTGACCTGACAGCATCCTGGCAAGACGATGCTGTCAGTAGGTCGTCCACATAGACTAGGACAGCCACGAACAACACAAAAGGTGGAGTCATAAAGAGTGACGGACCCACCGTACTCCGTCGGTACCCTCCCTTTCTCGATGGTGGACGTGATCTCCTGGTTCCAGCAGCGAGGTGAATGTTTCAGGCTGTAGAGGGCCTTCCACAGCCGCCAGACTCTGTCAATGCCATCAGAGAAGCCTGGAGGTTGGACCATGTAGAACTCCTCGTCCAGCTGTCCGTGTAGGAGCGCATTGTTTATGTCCATCTGTTCAAGCTCCCAGTCATGGTGAGCCACGAGACTCACCAGCGCTCTGGCTATGGAGTATCGTCTAACCGGTGCAAAGGTTTCATCAATGTCGATGCATGGGATCTGGAAGAACCCCTTTGCCATAAGCCTCGCCTTGTACTTGTCTAGAGGGCCATTGGTTTTGAATTTCCGCCGGAAGACACAACGAGCATCAATGGCCTTGCGACCGGGTGGCAAGTCAATTGACTCATAAACTGCGTGTCCATCCAGTGCGATAAGCTCATCACACATGGCAGCCTCCCATTGTTGGGCGTCAGTGGAAGCACGTGCTTGATGCACTGTGGTTGGCTCAGGTGGTAGAGTAGTGGTGGCTGACGCAGCGTGATACTCTTCAATGTTGACGAAACAGCCACCTCCTATGTGTGTGCATGCTCTGAGGCAAGGCGCGCATAGCCAAGGGCAGAGCTAGGGTAGAAAACCCTTATGGCCAAGCCCAGGGCATCAATGCTAGTAGGGAGGATCGGAACTGCTAAGTCTGAGACTGTGGGGTGCGTGCTGGGACCGCAGTGACAGAGCGTTGAGGGAGCGCATGAAGGCGCCCTCCTCGGACGAAAGGGGAGACCTTAGCAGGGCCAGTAATAGTCATTGGCGAAGATGGAGTGGCCACATGAGGAAAGGAAGAGACAGGTGAGGTGGCCACCGGAGGCATGACTGGACTGGACAGAAAAATAGGTGAGGGGACTGCAGGTGACTGGACGGAGTCTGTGACAATAGAGGAGGGGGCAACGGAGGAGCTGCTAGAGGACGGGGAAAGACTAGGTGCATGACCGGACGACGAGGGCGGAAAACTGGGTGGTGGATTGGACGACGAGGACTGCAACAAGGGTGAGAGCTGCGGTGTAGTAGTAGGGACTGTAGGGGTGGCAGGACCGACTACCCCCCCAAGCCTAGAAAGAGGTAGGAGAGAGGAGGTAGGGGGCAAGCGGCTGAGGTCACAAAGGACGACAGACTCAAAGAACAACACATCGCGGGATTCAATGATGCGCCAACGAATGGGATCCTAGAAATGCCAGGCCTTAGAGAGGGTCGACACACCCAGAAAGGGGACACAGGTGGCCACGAGGAGACAATTCACCGTCACGCAAATCCTCGGGGAGCCAAACGAAAGCAATGTTTCCCCAGATCCGGGCGTGGCGCAGGTGAGCACGTGTACGGTACCAGCGTTCGAAGGGTGTGACCGTGCAAGGAAGAGGACCATGGGGGATGCGGTTCCAGACCCACGTCATGTAGCTCATCGCCTCAAAGTCAAAGAGAGAGGGCAGGCCGGACTCGAACTAGAGGGTGCGGACGCCGTCAGCCAATGTCCGATTCCAACGCTTGGAGATTCCGTTCTGCTGGGGTGTGTATGGAGCAGAGGTCTCCAAGCACTCCCCGCGGGACTTAAGGTGGCACGCAGTCGGACCAAGGAATCACCACCACGGTCCCTGCGAAAGACTCGCAACGACTGGCGCGTTCAGCCTGAGCAAGCCTTGACTCAATAACGGAGCAAACGTTGCACTTGTGACGAAGGACAAACACCCAGCGAAACCGAGACAAAGCATCGGTGCGGCATAAGACATAATGGCCGACGTCGCCCAGGAGGTCATGGGGCAAAGGACCCATGACATCCGCATGGACACGATCGAGCGGGTGGGAGGACTGGGAGTCAGACAGAGAGAAAGGGGACCAATGTTTTTTTCTTTGCGCACAGTCAAGACAAGCATCGGGGAAAGGGGCAGGGAAATCAGACGGAGAGAGACCGACAGCAGGCTGAAGGCAAAGCATGCTGTGAACGGCATCAAAATGAACATGACAAGGTGAGGGGGGAGGGATGGAGCAACGTGAGCAAGTGCAGAACCCGGCACGGAGGAAGAAGAAGAAGCATGCAGGGGAACACGATAAAGCTTGCCACATTGCACACCACGTCAATCAAAGTGGCCAGAGGGACGCAGAAAAATAGTGCCAACACCACAACTGGCAATGAAGTCCATACATTGGGCATCGAGGGACGACAGAGACAGCAGGTTGGGCTCGAGCGAAGGCATGTACAGAACGTCAGGCAAGTACACGGCACCATGTGGACCAAGAAAACGGACAACACCAACTTCCTGAACGGGAAGCAACTGGCCGGACCCTATACGGACAAAATGGACAGACCCGACTGGACCCAACGAGACGAACGAAGAGCGGACAAACGTCATGTGGTGGGTGGCCCCGAGATCGAGGACCCAAAAACCACTGGAGACACGAATAGAGGGGAGAATACTAGAGGTGGCAACATTTCCAACGGAGGACAGGGAGGATACCGGTGGCTCATAGAGGGAGAGACAACGAGGAAGGATGATGGACTGCCAGTGCTCAATCCACGGGACGAGCACCCTGAATGAGCCCAGAACGTGATGGGGGGGGTCCCCACAAAGGATACTGTCCGTCTGACACATGAGACCTCTGGCCGGCGATGCAATACTCTCACCTCTCTGATCACGAAGGCACAGAAGCTGAAGAAGGGACTGCTCCAGTTGACGCTCCCGATCACCGTGATCACCGTCCACCGACGCCGGCGGGGCCAGAGTAGACGCGCCCGAGGAAGAAGGGAACCACGGCGGCGCGGTATAGGTGGAGGAGGGAGGACCCACATCAATGTGTGTACCAGATGGAGGAGGCTAGCCCCAGGGATAGGGACCAAGAGGCACAAAGAAAGACACACCAATGGTGGAGTGCATGTGAGCATAGGTTGTGGCAGGCGGACGCGAAGAGCTCATGGAGACGGCTCGTGAAGGTGGCAAGGAGGAGCTGGATGTGAGAGCCCAGTGAGCACGCATGGCCCTAGCCAGACAAAGATCATCTGGAGGGGAGGGACAAAAACGGCCAGAATGCTCGGAGGAGGCGCAGTTCCAGCACACGATGGCATCGGGAGCCAGGGATGAAGGAGCGCTACCCTTGTCCTTCCCCTTGCCTTTGCCCCTGCTTTTGCCCTTTCCACAGCCCTGGGAGGCAAGGGCAGAGACAGTAAAGGATGAGGTTGATGAGGAAGAGGAGGAGGATTGAGCAAAGGTAGAAACGGGTGTGGCAGTGGTGGTGAGTGCAACAACACCCGTAACGGCAGAGCGGTGGAGGTGCTTATTATGAAGGCCAGTTTAACACTCAGCAAGACGTCGGCAATGAAGTCCCAAAGAGCCCCTACCCTAGGTGGCGACCTTGGGGGAACTGGCTGTAAGGCAAGGTGCTGCAGCTCGTCAGCTTTGATGTTGCAAAGAAGGTCGGACAGTTCCAGGATGAGGCCGTTGACCATGGTGAGGACGACATAGAGCTAGCCAGGCACTGCGACGTCAAGCCCGCAAAGGAGCTTGAGACCGCAAGCCGAGTATGTATCAGCGGTCTTGTCACCATGCATGAAAAGCGTGTTGAACTAGACTATGAGTGCGCTCTAAGCGACGTGGCCAGTGAAAGTGGTGCGATGACACAGCTTGGCATATGCGCAGACAGGGTTGGCGAGATGTTGGACAGCAGGGTCAACATTGAACGTGCCAACATCATCAATCAGCAACTCCGAAGCAGTCTCAATGAGGGCACGCAGAGCACGGGCAGACTCAGCAGCAAGGGGAGTGAAGGGAGCAACAACTAGGAAATAGTACTCCCATACCTGCTCTCCTTGAGCCCAGGCGCTAAAGCGTACCTCTCAGGAGGTGAAGGCGAGCCCAGAGGAGAGGGAAGGCGGCTGCGAGAAGACGTCATGCTGGCGCAACGCAGGAGGAGGTGGAGCTGTAGTGGGGTGACCGGTTTGAGCAGTGGCAAAAGTACCGGAGGCAGAGGGTGTGCCAGCGAAGGGAGTGGCATTGGCGCAAGCAGGTGGGATAGCGGACATGGCAGGGAGGCGACGCAGGACCATACCGGCGACTTTATCAGCGAAGGCTGTAGGATTGTCTTCTGCCACCTTAAAGCGGTCTTCAGCCTCCTGCTTAGCCTCGTGAGATGATGTGTCCTGGTTTTGATCTTCTTATGCCCATGTTATCCCTAATTGCACCCTAGTTACATCCCAGTTGTGTCCTAGTTGCGCCCTTCTTGTACCCTAGTTGCATCTTAGTTGCACCCTAGTTACGCACTAGTTGTGCCCTAGTTGCACCCATGTTACAACCTAGTTACATCATAGTTACGTCCTAGTTGTGCCCTACTTGCGCCCTAGTTATTCTAGTTGTGTAATAGTTGCGTCCTCCTTTGCCATGGTTATGTCCTAGTTGCGCCTCAGTTGCTTTGTGGTTATGTCCTAAGTGCGCCCTGGTTGCAGCCTTCTTGTGCACTAGTTGCGCCCTAGTTGCATCCTTGTTACATCTCATCTGTGTCCTGGTTGTGCCTTTTTGCGCCCTGATTGTGCCCTAGTTATGCCATATTTGTAACCTAGTTGCGCACTTCTTGTGCTTTGGTTGCGCAAGAGTTTTGACCTAGTTTGCCATAGTGAAATTCTCATTACGCTTTAGGTGTGTCCTAGTTGTGCCCTAGTCATGCCCTCATTGCGCCCTAGTTGCTCCCTTCTTGTGCCCCAGTCGTGCCCTAGTTTCACCCTAGTTACACCCTAGTTGTGTCCTATTTGTGCCCTTTGTGTGCCCTAGTTCCACCCAAGTTCAACCCAAGTTCGACGTGGTTGCACCATAGTTGCATTCTAGGTGTACCGTCCTTGCGTCATGCTTACACAATAGTTGTGCCCTACTTGTTCTTTATTTGGAGCATAATTGTGTTTTTTTTACACCTGTTTGCGAAGTAGCTGCACCCTATTCATGCCCTCATATTTCAATTGTTTTGTCCTTCTTGTGCCATATTTACACCTTCCTCATACCCTAGTTATGCATTAGTTATGCCCTGATTATGCCCTTGTTGCGTCCAAGTCGCGCCCTAGTTGCACCCTGGTTCATCTTAGTTATGCCCTTGTTACGCTCTAGTTGTACCCTTGTTGAGCCCTAGTTGCGCCCTAGTTGCGCCCTAGTTGTACCCTATGTTGTCCTAGTTGCATCCTAGTTGGGTCCTAGATGCGCCCTAGTTGCGCCCTAGTTGTGTCCTTCTTGCACTGTAGTGCCCTAATTGCACCCTAGTTGAGTCCTTTTTGTGCCCAAGTTACTTCCTGGTTGTACCCCAGTTACGCCCTAGTTGTGTCTAAGTTGCACCTTCCTTCTGCCCTAGTTGCACAGTAGTTGCACCCTAGCTGCTTCCTAATTGTGCCCTAGTTGCACCTTAGTTGCACAGTAGTTGCACATGAGTTGCACCCTTCTTGTGCTATGTTGTACTCTAGTTGCACCCAAGTTACGCCTTAGTTGCGTCCTAGTTGCACCCTCCTTGCACCCTAGTTATGCCCTAGTTACGCCCTAAGTGCATCCAATTTGCATCCTAGTCATGAACTTCTTGTGTCCTAGTTGCGCCTTAATCGCACCCTTGTTTGTCTAATTGCGCCCTAGTCTCACCCTAGTTGCATCCTAGTCGCACCTTAGTTGCGCCCTAGTTGTACCCTCCTTGCGTCCTTGTTGCGCCTTAGTTGGCCATGATCAGGCCATAACTCCTATTTTTTTGCGGCCTACTTGCAACGTAGTTGCGCCCTAGTTGTACCCTAGTTACACTCTAGTTTCACCCAAGTTGCTCCCAAGTTTAGCCCTAGTTGCACCACAATTGCGCCTTCTTGTACCCTAGTTCTATTCTAGTTGCACCCTAGTTACTCCTTAGTTGGGCCCTAGTTGTTTCATTCTTGCACCCTAGTTGTACCCTAGTTGTGCCGTACTTGCACCTTATTTGCATCCTAGTTACATCCTAGTTGTGCCCTACTTGTGCCCTTCCTATATCCTAGTTACACCGTAGTTGCATTCTAGTTATGCCCTTGTTGCACCCTAGTTCTGCCCACCTTCTTGCGACCTAGTTGCACCCTAGTTACACCGTAGTTGTGACCTAATTCCGTCCTAGTTGCGTCCTAGTTGCACACTAGTTGTGCCCACTTGAACCCTTCTTGTGCCCTAGATGTGCCCTAGTCGCACCTTAGTTACATCATTGTTGTGCCCTAGTTGTGCCCTTGTTATGCCCTAGTCTTACCCTAGTTGCAACCTAGTTGCACCCTAGTTGCAACCTAGTTTCACCCTTTTGTACCCTTTTGCACCCTTGTTGCGCCCTAGTTGCACCTTACTTGCATCCTAGTTGCGCCCTAGTTGTGTCCTAGTTGCACCCTACTTGTCCCCTAGTTTCATCCTACTTTCAGCCTAGTTGTAATCTGTTTCCCCCCTAGGTGTACCCTTCTTGTACCCATGTTGTGCACTACTTGCGGCCGTGTTGGACCCAAGTTATTCCCTACTTGCACCATTCTTGCGCCCTGGTTGCATCCTAATTGTGCCCTTGTTTTCTATAGTTACGCCCTGGTTGCATCCTAGTTGAAACCTAGTTGTACGCTAGTTGTGCCCTTCTTGCATCCTAGTTATATCCTAGTTGCGTCCTAGTTACTTCCTAGTTGTGCCCTAGTCGCGCCCTTCTTGCATCCCAGTTACACCCTAGTTGTGTCTTAGTTGTGTCCTAGTTGTAACCTTCTTGCATCCTAATTGCGCCCTATTTGAGACATAATTATACCCTAGTTGCGTCCTTGCACCCTTCGTGCACCCTTGTTTCTCCCAAGTTGCATCCTAGTTACACCCTACTTCCGTCCTAGTTATGACCTTCTTGCATCCTAGTTGTCCCATAGTTACACCATCTTTACGCCCTCTTTGCATTCTACTTACACCCTTCTTGTACCCTAGGTATGCCCCAGTAGCGTCCTTCTTACGCCCTGGTTGCACCTTAGTTGCATCCTTGTTGAACCTTAGTTCCGACCCAATTATGCCCTAGTTGCATCCTTCGTGTACCCTATTTATACCCTATTTGTACCCTATTTTGCCATGGTTATTCCCTTTTTGTGCCCGAGTTATGCCCTAGTTGCGTCCTAGTTGTGTGGTAGTCATGTCCTAGTTGCATCCTAGTTTTGCCCTTGTTATGCCCTAGTTATACCCTAGTTACTCCCTTTTTATGCCCTAGTTGAACCCTAGTTACACCCTAGTTGCCATAGTTACACCCTATTTTCCTTTAGTTATGCCCTAGTTGCACCCTAGTAACGCCCTAGTTATGCCAGAGTTACACCCTAGTTGCACCCGTCTTGCGGTCTAGTTGTGCACTGGTTGCGTCCTCATCGCATCCTCATTACGCCCAAGTCGTGGCCTTCTTGTGTCCTAGTTGCACCATAATTGCGTCCTAGTTACGTCCTATTTGTGTGCTCATTGATTCCTTCTTGTACCCTTATCGCATCCTAAGTACCCTCTAGTCGTGCCCTAAGGACGCTCTAGTTACACCCTACTTATGCCCTAGACGCACCCTAGTTGTACCTTTCTTGCATACAAGTTGCATCCTAGATACGTCCTATTTCACTTTAGCTATGCCTATTTGCACGCTAGTTGCATCCTAGTTAAGCCCTAGATGTACCCTAGTTGCATCCTAGTTACGTCCTTGCTATGCCCTAGATGCACCCTTGCACCCTTGTTGCACCCTACTTGTACCCTGGTTACACCGTAGTCACGCCTGAGTTACGTCCTTCTTGCGTCCTAGTTGCACCCTAGTTGTGCCTGAGTTACACCCTAATTGAGCCCTTGTAACGGGCTGAGTCTCCAACTCCTGCTCTGAAGTCATCGTCAGAGTTCGCAAAATGGCGTTCTCAGTCCGCGTCAGGGGTTGACCCCCTTCGCAAGACTGAGGGGCAATCGTCATCAACGACCTTGAGCAGGGAGACTCGAATATTTCAAGTCTCCGGAGGCCCATTTCCGTTTTTAACCAAACCCCTGGTTTTGGGAACCAAACCGGGGGTTTTTACCTCGAACTCGTGTGTTCGCACGAGTTATCCCGTTTGTTTTACGTCGAAGTTCATCATAAACGAACTTCGAGTTTCTTTTTGTCGTTCTGGCGCGAAATCGTCGCGTGCGAGGCACGCTGGCGATTTCGCGCCAGCAGTTTTGACCTCACTCTCGCTCCCCCTATCCCTCGTCCTCTCTTGCTCATTTGCAAGGAGGGCGAGGGGGGGGCGAGGGCACGAGGCCACGAGGCCTCGCCCTCGAGGCCCTCGTGGCCTCTCAGCCGCCGATCTGGCTGAGGCCGCGATCAGCGGCTGGCGGCTGGCCGGCCGGTGGCCGGCCGGTCGCTTGGCCGGCCGCCGGCCGTCNGGCCGCCTGCCGGCAGCGAGCTGGCCGACGGCCAGCGAATTGCTGGCCGCCGGCCAGCCCTCGCTGACGCGAGGGGTGGTGCGCAACCACCCCTCGCATCAGCGAGGAGGGAGGGCCGAACCGGCCCTCCCGCTACATTCCTCCCCACTTATTATGAACCGTCTCGGTTCATGAACAACAAGTAGGATTGTCAGTCTGTGAGTCATCAACATTGTGAAAGAAAAATAATAATTCCAATCACCAGCTAAACATGAACACGTGCATGGTACTTAGACCTAAGCTGCAGCTTGTAGGTCAGCACGGCTAGCGGCCTCCCCCCTTTAGGTTGGAGCGTCCGCGCGACAACCATGTTGGGCGTCCCCAACCTCCTATGGTCGCTGTCCATGAATGCTGGCCTGTGGGAATGTTGTTCACTTTTCTCGCGTTCAGGTGGTACCTCCTGCCACGCGTCGATCTTTGCGAGCTGCAAGCTCGCTCCAGTACTCGTTGACCACCCCCGTGGGCAACCGAGATTCAGGCTCCCAGGAATTGTGTTCAGGTCCACAACCGGCCCAATGAACGAGGTACTCCCTAACAACGCGCGACCGAAGAGTACGCTCTCGGTGCTGGAGTAGGCAATGAACCTCGTATTGGCCGTCGGCAACCAGGACTGCTGGCGGTGGCTGAACGGTTCCTTCTGCCGTGTATGGAGCCAGCAAGCTCACATGAAACACGTCATGTATCTTCATACTCGGCGGAAGTAGCAATCGGTATGCCACTGGCCCGATGCGCGCCACAATGGGAAACGGCCCAATCCACTTCGGTAGAAGTTTTCTTGCCCCTGGCGACTTCAACCGAAGGTTTTTAGTGCTAAGCAGCACTTTGTCACCGATGTCAAACGACACCTCCCGGCGACCTTTGTCGGCATATGCCTTTTGTCGCTGCCGAGCTGCTTGAAGGTGACCCTTCGCCTCCTGCAACAAGGAGTTGATGTGCTCGACAAAGGCTTGAGCGGAAGGAACCTGCCCTCCTGTACTCCCACTCTTCACCAACGAAGAGGGTACCACTGGATGCCGACCACTGTTCAACACGAACGGTGTGAACTGTGTGGACTCGTTCACCGAGTTGTTCACCGCAAACTCTGCCGGTGCTAGGAATTCGTCCCAATCATGCATGGCAGGGTCCACGTACATGCGGAGCATCTACTCCAGAGTGCGATTCATGTGCTCTGTTTATCCGTCAGTTTGAGGGTGAAACACTGTTGACATTTGCGACTCGCTACCAAAGTACTCGTGCATCTTTTGACAGAGCTTACTAGCAAATTTTCAATCTCGATCGGAGGTAATGCGCAACGGCAAGCCGTGGTACTTCACGACACCCTCAAAGAAGAGACGAGCGGTCTCCTCTGCGTTCACGTCAGTGGTTGTAGGGATGAAGTGTGTCATCATTGTCAAAAGATCCACAACCACCAGTATTGCATCATGGCCACGGGCCGTGTCCAGAAGACCAGTAATGAAGTCCATGCTGACGCACTCCCATGGAGTCCCAGGAATGGGAAGCTGCTGGACGAGTCCAGCAGGCTTCTTGTTACTAGCCTTATTCCGAAGACATGGATCGCATGTCATGCAATACTTACGGACATCGACACTCTACCCTGGCCACCAATAGTGGTCCGAGAGTGCCTGTCGGTCTTTCGGGGTCCCACGTGACCTGCGACCGGCGGGTCGTGGAACTGGGAGATAACCTTTGCTCGAAGGTCTCCAGAGTTTGGCACAACAACTTGTTCTCCGTGCCAGAAGATTCCTGCGGCCTCCACCAAGCCGTACTTGTCCAGATTTCGAGAGTCTTGAAACCAAGAATCCACACAGTATCCCATCCGAATCCTATTTACAAAACCGTTGTAATGGATTATTTCTCGTGGTGGTTGACGCAGAGGTGCAGGGGGATCTGGTGGTTGTACGGTTGCTGTTGCAATGGCCATAAAACACCCACTGACCTCGGTGGTTGCTTTAATGTCCACAGGCTGTCGGCTTAGTGGATCGGCCACATTGATTCGTCCTGGCCGATAATCCCATGTGAACGAGAATCGACTCAGGTATTCACTCCAACGCGCCTGTCGTCTCGACAAGTTCAGTTGCGTTTGGAAAAACACCAATGGATTATGGTCGGTCACGACCGTCACACCCCCTTCAGCACCCTCAAGGTAGCAACGCCATATCTTGAAAGTGTGTACTACCGCAAGGAGCTCTTGATCCCCAGTCGTGTACCGCATTTCCGCGGGAATGAGCTTTCGGCTCTCATACGCAACTGGGTGACCGTTCTGCATGAGGACGGCTCCAAGTCCTACTACCGACGCATCACATCGAACCTCCCACGGTTGCGATGGATCCGGAAGAGCTAGGACGGGCGCCGTGTAGAGAAGCTCTTTGACTTTGAGAAAAGCGTTCTCGCAATCAGATGTCCATTCCCAACGCACGTCCTTTCGCGTGAGCCTGGTTAGCGGTGCTACCATGGTCGAATACCCTTGCATAAACCGTCGAAAGTAGTTTGCAAGGCCGAGGAAAGACCGAATCTGCCCAACATTTCTGGGGCGTGGCCAGTCCACGACGGCTTGGACTTTTTGTGGGTCGACGCGGATGCCGTCCTTGCCGACGATGTGTCCAAGGTACTCGAGCTCATCTTGTGCAAACTTGCACTTGCTCACTTTTGCATAGAACTTCTGTTCCCGAAGGATTGCGAGAACTTTGCAAAGATGTTCTATGTGCTCTTCCATTGATTTGGAGAAAACCAGGATGTCATCCAGGTAAACCAAGACAAACTTTCCGAGTTGCTTGGCGAACGTTCGGTTCATTTCTCCTTGGAAAGTTGCCGGGGCATTTGTAAGCCCGAAGCATAACACTCGGAACTGATAGTGTCCCATGTGCATTCGAAACGCAGTTTTGGGCACATCATCTTCTGTGATGCGGATTTTATGGTACCATTGAGAAAAATCCAAGGACGAAAATACATTTGCGCCTTGGAGTTGGTCAAAAAGGTGCTCAATCCGCGGTAAGGGGAATCGATTTTTCACCGTCAGCTTGTTCAACGCCCGGTAATCCACGCACATGCGTAAACCACCGTCCTTTTTGTTCACAAAAAGGATCGGCGCACCGTACGACGAGCTACTTGGCTTGATCCATCCTTTTGCAAGGTACTCTTTGATTTGGCGTTCGGCCTCTCGCCTTTCAGCTAGACTAAGGCGATACATGGGTCTGAACGGAGGAGTCGCCTCCGGTTGCAGCGCAATCGTGTGGCCCATGTGTCTTTCTGGTGGAAGCCCAGCCGGTGGGTCTTGGAATACATCCGAGAACTCCACCAATAGAGATCTGATCTCTTGTGGCGTGTCTTTCGTGACGTCGTCCTCCACTTTCTGCAGCTGAGCCAAGAAGTATCGACGACCTTGTCGAATATGTCTCTTGACCTGCATTGCAGACAAGCTGGCATGGACTTTGAGTCGGGTCGGTGATAATTCCGTACTCGGAATCAACGTAAAGCAACGTTGTCCTTTTCAAAGGATCAAACGCTTTGATTCAAAGCACATTAGAGCCTTGTTGTCACGGAGCGAGGGATCGCCTAGCACCACGTCAAATGGGTCAAGAAGGTTGAGTACCTTCAACGTGACACTCTGTGTGTACCCTTGAATACAATTTTTTGCTTTACAAGTATCGATTACGGGTACCGTACGGTTGTCACCGACAACAACTGCGCCATTCGATGACTCGTACTTCAGGCCAACCTGACGGGTAAAGCCAAGGCTAACAAAAGAGTCGTCCCCTCCAGTGTCAGCAAGTACGTTCACGGGAGCACCAGGTAGGTGTCCTTTGAACTGCATCGTCATGTTGCCTCCACTCTTCCGAGTGAACAGACTCGACGACGGTAAGCCGAGTTTGTGATAAACACGGAATCTGTACGACGGGCGTCGCAACTCCCATGATTCACCCACTCGAGTCCACATCTTGTGGGCACGTGTGAATTCAGCCAGCACCTTCCAGTCTTTAGAATTCACTGGGTCGAGATCGTCGACTAAAGGTACTGCGAATGTGATTGAACTCATCGCTTTGAGGGCGTTTGTTTCAATCACCGTGTTACACAACTCTTGCACAATGCTTGGTGTCGCTACCACTAAGCAGGTTCGGTCATGCATCGCGTCTGGTGATGCAAGATTTAGTGGGCAATGTCGATCAACAAGTGCAGAATGAGGTTCAATGAGAGGGGAGAAAACAACAGAGAAATTTGAACTCGTCAAAAACTCGAATTGCTTAACATCCTCGTCTGAAAACATGAACTCACACTCATGATCCAGTTTTACCCCTGAGTGGTCCCCACTAACGTCACTCAGGGGTGGGGAAAACCCGCCCCACGGCCCTGTCCGTTACCACGACCGGGCCCATTGCCGCGACCGCGACCCTGTCCACGGCCTTGTCCGCGGCCTCCTCATGCACCCACCCCCACGAGGTGCTGCTGCTGCAGCTAGCGCTGCGGCCTCTTGTCCACCAATAGCCTCATTGCACTGAGCCCTAAAGTGGCCCGGCTTCATGCAGTTGTGGCAGAGCCCTTCGCGGAAGGCTGCGTTGCGACGCTCACGCGCCGCCTGTAGCTCGTCATTCTCGTGGCTGCGCTTGTTGTTGGGACCCTTGTGTCCACCAACCTTCTTGGCTGGAGGGTTTGTCGGCTGCTTGTCCTTGGCCCCGCCTCGCTGTCCGGCTGACCCACCAGTCCCTGCAGCGTCCACGCGCATGTCGCGACCCTGCTGTGCACGCGCGTTTTGCCGTGCATCAGAGTAGTGCTTCGGATTTGCCGAGTACACTTCGCTCATGTAGTCGCGCAACGTCCTCCACCTTGTCCAAGCTTGGCCAGTGGCTGTCGTGGTGGTCTTGTCCTTCAGCTTCTCGCTGGCGAGACCATCACGCAAGTACTCCAGCAACATGCAGTCCAGGTACTTGAACGTCTGAGTGCCATCGCCCTCGGTGAAGCTTTCGGCTTCCTCCACGAGTGCGGTGAACTCGCTCAAGTAGGATTCGAGCGAGCTGCCCAGCTGCCTGAAGTCCTTGATCTTGTGGAAGGCACGCTGCGCCTCCTCATGTTGGGTGCACTTCTTGCGCATAATCGCGCAGAAGGCCTCCCACGGCATGGGCTGCCACTCGAGGTGCGGCTGCTGTGCATTCCACTCCTTGACCACGTACTTGAAGAGTTTGTCTTCAAGCCGCGTCGTGGCAAGGTCGCCCCACTGACTGAGTGGCGCCTTGTGGACACGTAGGACGTGCTCCATGCGGTTCAGCCAGTCGGTCAGCTTCACGCCCTTCCGGAAGATCTCCACACTGTGGAGGAAGGACGTGTTCATGACCGACCCCGAAGTCGTCGAGGTAGGCAAGTCGTCGCTGCC
>SZWC01006999.1:108371-118777 GCA_023375785.1 Penium margaritaceum
AAAGCGTGAGTGTGGCCGCCCCTACGTCGCTTTCGCTCCAATCGCGGTGGCGAGTACCTGGGTGAGGCCACGACCTTTCTCGCCTCCCGCGGTATCCGCCATGAGACGTCTGCGCCCTACACACCCGCCCAGAACGGCGTCTCCGAGCGGTGGAACCGCACCATGGCTGACGGCGTCCGCACCATGCGGGTCGAGTCAGGTCTCTCCAATGGCTTCTACTTTGAGGCCATGGCCTACATGACCTGGGTCTGGAACGGGGTTCCTCACGGTCCCCTTCCCCGCCAGTCCAAGCCATATCAGCACTGGTGCGGTCGGCGCGCTGACCTCCGCCCGGCTGGCGTCTGGGGCTGCGTAGCCGTTGTGTGGCTGCCCTCTCCACAGCAGGGTAGCGAGCTTGCCCCCCGTGGACGCCCCTGTACCTTTCTCGGTGTGTCTCGTCAGTCCAAGGACTGGCGCTTCTGGGACCCATCCCGACACTGCATCGTCGAGTCCCGCGATGCCCTCTTTTTCGAGGACCTGTTTCCACGCGACCTCATCCGCTCCGGCTCGTCCGTGTCCCTCCCGTTGCGTGGGGGAGTGGTGAGTCCGTCCTTCGTCCTGTCACTTCCGGGTGACACATCACCCCGTCCCTAAGAGCCGGTAGCCCCGGGCGTGGCCGCTGGCCCCTCCGAGCCAGCTGACCCAGTCGCGTCTACTGTCCCCTCCGGGCCGGCAGCCCCTGTTGCGTCCGCTGGCCCATCCGGGCCGGCAGCCCCAGTCGCGTCCGCAGGTCCCTCCGGGCCGGCAGCCTCGGTAGCGTCCGCTTGCCCATCCGAGCTGGCAGCGCCAGTCGCGTCCGCTAGTCCCTCCAGGCTGGCAGCCCTAGTCGCGTCTGCTGGCTCTTCTGGGCCGGCAACCCCAGTCGCATCTACTGGCCCCTCCGGGCCGGCAGCCCCAGTCGCGTCCGCTGGTCCCTCCGGGCCGGCAGCCCCAGTCGCGACCGCTGGTCCCTCCGGGCCGGTAATCCCAGCCGCTTCGGATGGCTCCCCCGGGCCGACGTCTCCAGTTGCGTCCGCAGGTCCCTCCGGGCCAGCAGCCCTAGACGCGTCCACTCGCCCCTCTGGGCCGGAAGTCCCAGCAGCGCCCGTTGGCTCACTTGGCCCAGCAGCGCCTGTTGCGTCTACTGGCTCCTCCGGCCCAGTAGCACCGTCCGCCTCCGTCGGCCCGTCGGACTCAGCACCATCCTCAGCCCGACCGCGCTACACACGTGGCCCAGGCGGCAGCCTTCGACCTCGACCAACTGTGAGCGCACAGACTGTCGCTCCCGGTTCCGTTGCGCCTCGACCCCCTATGGCTCAACGTGTCTCCTCCACTCCCACGGTCATGAGTGGGGATCTTGGCACAAGGGCTCTCGGCCTGACCAGTTCTGCCATTATCGTAGACCTTCACTCGGGCTCTGCATTGGGGTACGCCATGCTTCTTCACGAGCATCGGTATGCTGTCGTGGCCGCACTCACACGTATCCCACCTGGGGCTCGTGATGCACATGCCCTCTCAGTCCGGTCCACAGCGCGCCCAGAGGACCCTTCCACCCTACGCAAGGCTCGAGCCTCCCCTGAGGCCGCACATTGGGATGCTGCCTGTGCCAAGGAGCTCACCGCTATCTGACAGCACCACGTGTATGACCTCGTCGACCTCCCTCCAGGTCGGAAGGCCATCGGTGCCAAGTGGGTCTTTTGGCGTAAGTGGAAGCCTGACGGATCCTTGGACAAGTACAAGGTCCGTCTCACAGCAAAGGGGTTTGCTCAGGTCCCTGGGATCGACTACGACCAGATCTTTGCCCCAGTTGGCCGGTTCTCCACTAGCCGGGCATTGTTCAGCCTGGTTGCCCAACACGAGTGGGAGCTGCATCAGATGGACGTGAGCAATGCATTCCTCCATGGCTCACTAGAGGGTGAGGAGCTCTACATGACGCAGCCCCCAGGCTTCGATGATGGCACTGGGAGAGTTTGGCGGCTGCGGAAGGCCCTCTATGGTCTGAAGCAGTCGCCTCGGTGCTGGAACCAGGAGATGAGCAGTATGCTTCTCCGTGGTGGCCTCCAGCGCAGCACCACTGACCCCGCACTGTTCATCAGCCCCCGAAGTCAGACCTTCGCCGCGGTCCTGGTGTACGTCGACGACCTCCTCATTGCGTCACCAGACGTGACAGCCATCCAGCACGTCAAGGACCTACTGCACGCTGCCTACCAGATGAAGGATCTCGGTTCTACCCGAGTCTTCCTGGGCATGGAGCTCGAGCATGATCGCTCTCAGGGCGTCTTGTATGTCCACCAGGCTGCCTATGTACAGACCCTGTCAGCCCGCTTCATCGAGGAATTGCCCCTCGTGCCCAGCGCTTCCTCACCCATGTCACCCGATGGCCAGGTGAAGTTGAAAAGCCATGACCTAGCTGTTGTGGGGGAGCCAGTTGATGTGACCACGTATCTGCGGGTCATCGGGTCCCTGATGTTTCTGGCGACAACAACGCGTCCAGACATCGCGTTCGCCGTTAACCTCCTGGCCCAGTTTTCTGAGGAGCCATGTCACCTCCACTTTGAGGCCGCGATCCGAGTACTACGCTATGTTGTCTCGATCCCTTGGCGAGGCCTCATGTTCCGTCGTCAGCCGTCCGTCGTTGCAGTGGGTTACACCGACAGCGACTGGGCCGGCAGTCCAGACAGTAAGAGTCACACTGGCTGGATCTTTCTAGTCAGGGGCACAGTTGTGTCCTGGCGCAGCGGCAAGTAGGGGTGCATTGCACACGGCACTGCTGAGGCTGAGTACGTGGCCCTTGGCTCAGGCACGTGTGAGAGCGTGTGGTTGCGTCGTCTGTTGTCCGAGTTGCGTCAGTCTGTCGCATCCATCACCTTGCATTGTGACAATGAGAGTGCCATGGCCATTGCAGACAATGACGGTGTGTATCACACTCGCACAAAGCACATCAATGTTGAGTATCACTATGTGCGTTCGTTGTTGCACGACGGCAGCATCAGCATCGTGTGGGTTGAGACAGCACGGCAACTGGCTGACTTCCTGACCAAGGCACTGAAGCGAGACTCGTTTAAGAAGGCTGTGAGTTCAGTCGGTGTGCGTCCGTGACTTGCTTTCTTCGTCTCTACCTGCACTTCTGCATGTCCTGGGGGAGTCCGTGTGTTGACCGTGTCTCTGCCCGCCCATGTGCACTGCGCCTGTGAGTCATGGGGGAGTGTTGGTTTTTTGTGCTCATTGTGCTCTGTTGTGTCCTCCCGGCTTGTGTACATCGGCCTGCAGATGACTGACGGCAAGACTCGATGCCGATGGAGTGTCGTCCGGTGGAGCCGATGCACGCTGAGGTCGTCTTGCGGTTCGCTGGAGCCTCCTCTCTCCGGCGACGTGTTCAGCTCCATCGGCAGGCCTCCTCGGCGGTCGCACTGCCGGCAGTCATTGCCGCCACAATCGCTGTCTGCATGCGCCCAGCGCGTACTGTCCTGCCTGCGTCGTCATGCACTGCCTAGGGTCCCAGTTGCATGTTGCATGACCCTGTTTGGCAGCATAAACCATCGTGGGCACTATCTGGGTTTAGGCTGCCATAACTCCTCGCTACTGTTTTTCTAGCAGATTCTGACCGCATGGCTGCGTTTGCAGTGTCGGTGTAATGGTATGGTCCAGTTTTTAGGCAAAACGGACGACGCCCGGGTTTTGGGCTGTCGGCTGCCTGGCAGGCCTNAGCATAAACCGTTGTGGGCACTATCTGGGTTTAGGCTGCCATAACTCCTCGCTACTATTTTTCTAGCAGATTCTGACCGCACGGCTGCGTTCGCAGCGGCGGTATTATGATATGGTCCAGTTTTCAGGCAAAACGGACGACGCCCGGGTTTTGGGCTGTCGGCTGCCTGGCAGGCCTTACCGAGAAAACCTGCCAGCCTGAACTGAGCTATTTTCTGATTGGCTGTTGAACTGAGTAACAAGCTCTACAGAGCTGGGGGGGGGGCTAGAACTTGGAGGGGTCTCCCATTGTTGTTCATTCTTCATTCCTAATCAGTCATTGTCAGTTTTCAGCTGCTTTCTGNTGAGTAACAAAACCCAGAGCTTCCAGACTTAGACTCTAGAGCAGCAGACTGAGGGGGCAGCTGACTTAAGCAACGAGCGTGGAAGCCCGCACGCTGCATCAACAACGCTACTGCCCCAACCTGCTGCATAGTTTCCTTTTGTGCACGCGTTCAAGACGCCACGATGCTACATGGAGAATTGCATATGCATTGTGCGCGCTGACCTCGATGCGTTAAAACATCTGAAGATGCAGCCGAATCAGAGCTTACGTCAACATCGATTGATGGAGTTCGTTGAGTCCAGGTCAACTACAAAACCGAGTATTGAAGAGACAAAGCTGATCTGGTGGACGCACTCAGCCGTCGACCAGATTTAATGATGGGCGTGGCAACCCTACAACTATAGCGAGACCCCTACCTCGAGCCTTTGTTCGCATGAGGCTACGACCAGCACGGCGGATATGATAAAGCCAAATTCTGGTTCAGCGCACCCTACTGGCGACGTTGCTTCACTCGCCAAGTAGATGTTCCTCCGAATGACGAGCTTCGTCGAATGCTGCTTGACGAATGCCACGACACTTGTCCAGGTGGACACTTCGGAAAGGACAAGACGTTGAATAATGTGGAAAAAGACTACTGATGGGACAAGATGCAATCTGAAGTGGCCAACTTCTGCAAAATCTGTAACACATGTCAGCGACAAAAATCTCGTCCCACGAGGCCACCCAGACTTCTGTAGGCGCTTTCCATTCTGATGGAACCATGGGCAGACATCTCCATGGACTTCGTCATGGGATTACTGGTCACACTTGAGGGATATGACGCAATCCTTGTGGTCGTCGGTAGGTTTTCTAAAATGTCCCTCGTCATCCCAACAATGACCACCGTCAGTGACGAAAGAATAACACGACTGCTTCTAAACAACATCGTACGACTACACGGCGTACTGAGAACAATCACGAGCTACAGGGACTGTTGATGTACCATACATTTTTGGAGTTAACCCATGACTCGCTAAGACAACAAGATTCAACTTTGGATGGTGTTTCATCCTCAAACCGACGGTCAAACCGAGCGAACAAACCAGACGCTTGAACAACTACACGGAATACTACGCGAACCTCATGGGACGGATTGGGCAAAAAAACTCTCAACTTCCAAAATTGGATAAAGCTGGGCACTTTCTACTGTCGCGGGTGAAACCATATTCGAAGTGGTATGTGGAAAACTTCGTGCCACACCAAACTACAAAGTTGTAGCATCATTCTCGCGGTTGACGTTCAACGCCGGGATTTCACCGTCGTCTAGGAGGAAACACGGTAGATTCTTGCAAAGACCCAAGCAGCGATGAAGCGAGCAGCTAAACGACATCGCATTAAAGACATCTTAACCGTTGGCGAAAAATTCATCCTCAGCTCGGCGAACATCAAACTCTGCGGATCTAAGTGTTCGAAGCTCAAACCCTGATGGTTGGGACCATTTGAGATCGAGCTCATGCAAGCCTCCCGTGGTTGTGCGACTCAAACTCCTTGACACTATGCAAGTTCATCCGGTGTTCCATGTTCGCAGACTCTAGCACTACCGAGACCTTGGAGAGGACTCCCTTCGCAGAGATGTCCCTTCTCCGCCTCTCGTTCAAGTGGACGAAGACACGGAGTATGTCATCAAGGACATCCTTGGCTACCGACGACGAGGCAAGAAAACGAAGTATCTTGTCAAACGGCACGGCTACGACTCCGCGCATAACTTGTGGGAATTCTACGACAATCTTGGATACGGCTGCTTTTGCCGCCTTTGGGCCACATGTGCACATGCGCTAGGACGTCGCAACTCAAAGGGGGGGGGGGGGGGGGGGGGAAGTGTTACGTTCTAGATGTTTACGAGTTTCGAATCTCCTAAAGTGGGCATTTGTGTTATTGCACAACAAGCCCATCGCGTTGTAAGGATAGCGATACTTACTGCGACGACCGAGGGCAAAGTGGCCAACTGCCACGACTTTACCGGATACTCTCGAATCTTCTGAAAACTTTGACCACTCTCGCAAACCTACGAACAGAAGTGTCACGACGTTTTGGTCGACTTCAGACGGCTCACGATGAATCTTCAATTATGAAGACGCATTGCGCATCTTAATTATTGATCCTGGAAGACCCTTGAATTCTCAGCCTACCTTCTCAACTCCGACACTCACAACGGGATGACGCATGCGTTGCTTGAAAATGGACCAACGTATTTGACTATGCTTTATTCGTTACTCGACACTTTTGTATGTATGTTCGACCATTTCGACACTTGTCATTGAAGTAAACTTACCGATGAAAATATATTTTTGAATTTTAAAGAATTATTAATCGTTTTTTTACTCAATAACTTTAGATGTACGGCATTCGGCGAAACAGGGACAACGTGCTGGGAGGCCGGGCTAAACTCCTTGGTGGTTTCATGCTGACATGGCCTTTCCGGTCCATTTGGTTTCGACAAGGACTGCCAATAAATTTCCTTTTCGAAGAGTAGTTCACCTTCGCTTTCTGAACCTCGGCCGGGTCATCCTTGCAGGGACGTGCATGAGCGCGCAGTGGGGTGTGTTTGTTTTGCCTTCGTCTTTTTTAGGACGAATTGAGAAGTGACGGCAATCAGCGGTTTGTGGTTCGGTAGGGTGACATGGCGGCTGACGTGAATTAGACACTCGCCACGGCAAGCGGGAATGGTTTTCCCCCCGAATCCTAGCTCACTTTGTAGGCCGAGTCCGTACAATTGTGGCATCTCCAAGTCACTTTTTGATCTGCTCGGGACGAGCCGCCTTCGGGTGGTTTCAAAGTGAGATTTTATCCAAATGTCTAATCCTAAGAATTGCATTTTCATGACGATGCGATGTAGCCCTCTCTTGTTCACTGCGCGCTAGGCCGGCAATATGTCATTTCGACTCAAGCACGCGATCCGTGTCTCGAGATCCGTCGTGATGACGCAATCGCCTGCCAGCTAACAGGTCTCTGCGCTTATGTAATGGCGACATACTTTCTCATCCATTTGGCCGAAGCTTTCTTCGGAAGGGAAATTTGTTTCTGGCGCGAAAGACAGTACTTTGACTTCTTACCGCCTAGTTCCAAGTTGCGGAACTGGCTACTAGTTTGCGGGATGTTGAAACCGTCTTCCTCTCGTCGCCGATTGGTCGTTGCCAGTGAGATGTTCCTGCGTCCTCTACATCTGGCCATGTAGCGGCAGAGGCCGCCTTTGTCAAAGGTGCTTGACATGCTGCTTCCCAATTTTCACAATCGCGCATACTCGTACCCCCTTCTCCCTGCAGGACACAGCTTCGTTCAGACCAGGAAACCATTGCCGGCTAGGCCGGTTGCTCGGCAAGGACGCGTCTGGGTGGAGCACAAGGGGAGAGAGAGAGCAGCTGGGAGCTGACGAGCATGGTGTGCAGTCATAGCTTGGACGGGGCTGTGCAGCGCGTCTGTGCAACCGAACGCGTTTGCTTTGTTTGTTGCATGTAGAATGGTCTAGCGGGCTCGCCATTTGTCAATTTGAGGAAGTTGAGGAGGTGGGAGAGGAGGGAACAGCAAACAGCGGAGGGGAGAAGGGAGGAGGGGGAAGGAGGGGCAGCCAGGTTGGGGTCGGAAGGAAACAAGGGAATCTTTCCCGTTCTCGTCATTCAAGATGGGTCGGAGGAAGAAGAAGGAGGCGAAGCCGTGGTGCTACTACTGCGAGCGCGAGTTCGACGACGAGAAGATTCTGATCCAGCACCAGAAGGCCAAGCACTTCAAGTGCCACGTGTGCCACAAGAAGCTCAGCACGGCTGGCGGCATGGTGGTGCACGTGCTGCAGGTGCACAAGGAAAANCGGCGGCGGCGGCGGCGGCGGCGGCGGCGGCGGCGGCGGCGGCGGCGGCGGCGGTGGCGGTGGCGGTGGCGGTGGTGGTGGCGGTGGCGGTGCCGGTGCTTCTGGTTACAGTGGTGGTGCTTCGGCTCGTGCAGGTGGTGTTGTTGATGGTGCTGCTGCTGCTGCTGCTGCTGCTGCTGCTGCTGTTGCTTGTACTGGTAAGGCTGTCACAAGGCCATGGTCCAACATTCATACCAGCATGGGGATCCCTTTCTTTTAACACAAAGACTGTATTTGTTGGTGGCAAGCCTGTCCTCGTGAAGGCGGAGGCACAGTGGCTAGCTGCTTGTCAACTTGGGCCGTAAAGGGTCTTTAAAAAGGTGTGGGCTTGGGCAGTATCAGTTTCATGGGCGGCATGCTTGTAGTGCAAGAACCGGATATCGCGGGGCAGTGATACTCGGCAAGGTACAGGTGGATGAAGCACCTCAGCCTCGGCGCGCTCCATTGCACGGTTCTTCCCTTGCGCTGTGGTGACGTTGTATTGCAGCGCAGAAAAAGTTGTTGGCTGCTCCTTCCCTTGCACTGCTGGCCTGTGCTCTGCCCTGTTGTACTATATTGTGCTCCAGTGTGCTGTGATGTAATCTTCTGCTCTGGGCTGTGTTCTACTGCGATACCCTCTAGTCTGTATGTTGCACTGTCTTGTTTCCTTCTCTTTTTCGTCTTCTTCTCCTCCTCCTATCTCTGGAAAAACTTCTTCCCTCTTTTGATTTCGTGTTTTCGTGCTTTTTCTCCTCCCATGTTCTTTGGTTCTTTCTGTCCTTCTCGTGAGGCCATTTGCTATTGGCCATGCTTGCGATGTGATGTGAGAGCACGTGCCATGCCATGTCCTACTGCTCGTTTGCTTGCGATTGGTGCAGGGTGCCGAACGCAAGGGCAGGCAGAGAGTCGGTGGAGATAGAGATATTTGGAATGGAGGGTGTGCCACCCGAAGCCATTGCAGCACACAATGCAGAGCTAGGTGGGTGCAGTTGTGTTAAGGGCCAGAACGTGCCTCCTCCCTTTCCGACATGCGCCAGCTGCAGACTGGGTAGACCTCGCGCTCTCATCTCCCCCTCCCCCAACTCAAACACCCAACGCCCTGACGTGCCTCCACCTCATCTCTTTCCCCAGACTCCCATTGCTCTATCCATCTTCCCTCTTGTTATCGATCGCCTGTCCTCCGTCCCTACCATCAGGCTTCCCTATCCGCTGCCTGTGCTTGATACCAGAACCCCTTCAATCTATGTGATTTTTAGAGTCTCCGATAGCTCGGTTCACTTTTTGCATCACACATACATCGTGGATCGAACCCTGGTGCTATGAATCAGTGCGTTTGGGTGATGCACTTCACCTCCCACCTCGAACGAGAAGAGTTGAGTCGCACATATGGCCTACGTGGAGTCTAGCAAGTCCAGCAAGGTATGTCAACTCGGTTTTCAGGTTGTTGCCTGAGAGGCAACAGTGTTTGGTTGGAATTGGGCTGCCTTGTGTTCAATGCTCAAGTTGTCATCTGGCTGAAGTGTAGGCGGATTCCGCCATGTGTGCCTTGCGTACAACGGCGGATGCACTGCACTGCACTGCACTGGACTGCTCTGCACTGCACTGCACTGCTCCACCGCACACGACACTGCACCACCGCACACATCACTGCACCACCGCACACGTCACTGCACCGCACCACAA
The DNA here is from genome assembly GCA_023375785.1 of Penium margaritaceum. Taxonomy (NCBI): domain Eukaryota; kingdom Viridiplantae; phylum Streptophyta; class Zygnematophyceae; order Desmidiales; family Peniaceae; genus Penium; species Penium margaritaceum. The sequence goes on from SZWC01006999.1 coordinate 117,962, forward strand.
CGCTCTACGCTGCTCTGCACGTGCGCATTTGCGATGCTGCACAGAGGAGGAGAGGGCAGCCAAGATGGCAAGGCAGTACGACTCCGACGAGGACGCTGATGAGGACACAGATGCCGGTGCTGCTGCTGCTCCGGCTGCCCCGCCTGCAGCAGCGGTGGTCATGCCCACAGGTGTGCCTCCACAACATCCGTTTGGAGCTCTGCCAGGTCAACCAATGTAAGCCACCTGGCCTCCCTCGTCCATCTCACCACCCCCTCCCCCTCCCCCTCCCCCTCCCCTCAGTTCAACTCCCTCCCCCTTTTGCCCCTGTACACACCGAGAGGACGGCGGAAGGCTTCTTCTCCCCGTCTGCCAACTCGCCAATGTTCAAACTGCTATGGCTGGCTGCGACGCCACCCTTTCCCCCATAAGTGTGGCTGGCTGGGAATGCTGCCCTGCTGGATTGCGTGTTGTGCTCTGTTTCTCCTCCAGCGCTATGAGGCCGGAGTTCATGCTGAAGCGCACTCCTGACGACACACCCAGTGGTAGCTCACATGGCTGCTGATCTGTGCTGCTCTCGAAGTGGATTCTTTAAAGTAAGAAGTGTAGGAAATTATTTGCTGCCTCTTCTGCTCTTTGGGGCTGAACGGCTGTAACCCTGACCATTCAATAGGTTTGAAGGGTGGGAGTATTGCCGATATCGATATTTCGATATCGATATCGATATCGATTTTTTTACATTTGATGTTTCTTTTACTGAAGGTCGATATCGATATCGATATGGATATCGATACTTCCATATTGACCTCGATGTATTCGCTCCGGGGGGGGGGGGGG
>SZWC01007000.1:0-23948 GCA_023375785.1 Penium margaritaceum
TATACATATACATATACATATACATATACATATACATATACATATACATATACATATACATATACATATACATATACATATACATATACATATACATATACATATACATATACATATACATATACATATACATATACATATACATATACATATACATATACATATACATATACATATACATATACATATACATATACATGTAAATATATATATATACATGTACATATCCATGAATTATATATATGTGAACGTATACGTACATTTTTACCCATAATGGTACATGTATGTATGAATACAAGGCTATCCAAGCATACGTGTTATGTATATATTTCTTAATATCCAAAATGTTTATTTTACTATCCTTACACATACATGATTATGCATTTATACGTTTTCATTCAAACTAACATCAATAATACTAATTACACCTAAACATTTGACTTCAAGTTAATTTACATCATTATGTTACTATATATTTCATCGTTGTATGTATCATTTCCTTACATCTTTATGCATGTTGTGAAATGCATTAAATCACTTTACGAATATGTAGACTGACGTTATTACGTACATTCATATTGCTAGAAGATAATTTCTCATTTCATAATATTCATATAATGTACTATTTGTAAAATTTCATAACGTTATGTATGAAGTTTTCATAAATCCTATGTTATACACATTGTTTTCATTGAATTCATGTATTTGGGTTCTATAAATTACTTTTAGAGAATCAAATAGGTTTATGTAATGTTTTAGCACTTGTTTACTTTCTTTTGCAAAATGTGTACATATATTGGTTCTTTCATGTGAGGATTTGTGAGCATAGAGTTCCTATATGTTTTCATTTTGACATGATGGTTCTTTAGCCATCAGTCCGCCCTCGAAAATTTGTTTAGCCTATTTTGAAACTAGAACACATGTAATGTCTATCTAACCCTAAATCTGATGAGGAGGATACTAAGAGGTATATCATTCGCGAAATTTGTGACTTTGCAAGCGAGGATCTCGTAGTCTCGCGGTGTCACGAGTGGGGGGGGGGGGTTGGGGGGGGTGGCCGTTGGGCGATGACGTGTCCGTCGCCGTCGTGATCGTGGGTGTAGCACCACCTCCCCCACGATGCTCGATCAGCGACGCATGTCGCAGATCGAGCATGGCGAGGGAGCCAGATATCTTGTACTTACATTTTAAAGTGTTGGGTATGGGGGACATAAAATTTCGCTTGTGGATATGGGAGGGTCCGCCATTCGGAAATGTGGATATGCAGGCTATTTTGCCCAATTCGCATTTGGCGAAAGAACTTCATGATCCAACCAGTGGTATGTGGGTATGAAAGAAGGCGGTGTTATTCGTTCATTTCCAATGGTCAGACTCTCGTGCTCTGATGCCCCTAAAATGTAGCGCGAGTTCGAATCCACAACCAATGGAAAAGGTGTCACAAATGACACGTCATCACGCGTGCACCGCTCATTACAGTGGCCGTCGCACCCTCACGGCGATGACTACGTCCACTGAACTTGTGCGCTAGATTAAGGGCATTGTTGGTTGGAAAAGGACAGCAGGGCAGGCTGTCAGGCGAATACGCCTATGAGGCGTTATCACACACAGTAACCGCTCGGCCAACTGGGGAGCATTCATCATCGGCCGACTTGCCAATTCTCCGGGAGTGGATATAGCATTGTAAAGTGAAATTGAGATGGATATGGCATAAATACATAAAACGACTCGTGTGTAACGTGGTGAATGTCCAGTCCGGTGGACACCACGTCATCAAAATTTTCAACCTTTGGATATGGCTTTACCAATGTACTACATGTGGACACCAAGGTAGATATCGGGAATTCTGTGGGTATATGGTCACTCCCCCCAATTTCATGACCACTTCTCCCACGGACAGACGGGACAGATGTGGCCAGCATGTTCTGCGCTTGTCTGGCCGGGCACCAGAAATTCTTGCTACAGGACAGGGCGAACTTTTCGCGTCATCCAAAAACCACTTTTCCAGTCCACTCTGGAAGTGACGGGTCATTTTGAAGGACGTGCAAGGCACGCGGTCATGTTGGCTGACCACGTATTAACTACCAGGAAAGGGCGGAGGCCATGTGACGGGGCATGACGACGCTTACCACTACTCTCCTCCATGCTCGACTGCCCTGGCAATGTCTCGTTCCTGACGGCACTACCGACCGAGTCGCGCCATAGCGGAGTCCATAAAGCTTCTCTCATAGGCCTTGCAAGTGTGCCAACTCCACTCCAAGTTTGTATCTGTCCAACTTCTCTCACAAAAATCGGGCTTCGCTCCAACGTATAGCACTCGCTGATTGCTGAGCCATTGCGCAGGATCTGGAGACTGGATCTGGAGTCCGAGCACAATCTACACCTTCTAAGGAAGAGCGGCAACAGTACCACCAGGAGCATCAGGAGCAGGAGCAGCACTGACACCAGCACAAGGCTAATTGAGCAACCACGAGCTGATTCATCCATGGCTCTTTCCCCGCAAACCCACCAACTTCAAACAGCAACCAACAGAAGGGCCATAGTACCGCAGATGTCTGAATGGCTAGAATACGCGGACGGCGAGGCGCAGCTGTCGGAAGAGTTCAAAATGTTCCCCGGCAGACTGCTTTTCCCTCCACCGCTGATTTCTACGCATGAGGAATCTTGTGGGGAACCCTGGCCGACGTTTTCTCACAACAAATATTTTGCGCAAACATCGTCGGAAGAGATGCCTTCTTGCGGAATTGCTGACGACGACACACCTGTGGAGCTCACGCGTAGTCCAAGGAGTTCCCGTGTCCACGATGAAGAGCCAAGTGGGCGAGGTAACCAAGGCTCTCGAGAAAGTCCCGTTGGAAGACCCGCAGGGCTCATGCGCAGTCCAAACATCTCCCATGTGCGTCGCAAGCCGCCATCTGAATCCGAATCAGGAGACACTCGGGGTTTGAGTACCGATGCAAGAGGCGACGACAACACTACAAGCGGCAACAGCAGCGGCAATGTTGGTGGAAGCAGCAGTGGTGGAAAGGGCTCAGGCAGCATCACCAGCAGCACTGGAAGAGGCGGCCTCGGCTGGTTGTTGGAGATGCCGTGGTCCTTGCTGTCTCAAAACAAAGCGACAAAAGTGGACGCAACTGACGTACCCAACTTGAAGAGCGTCGAGTCCATTGTTCCTGAGTGGGGCATGTGGGACGAAGTAGACGTTCCTGATCTTTCTGCAGCTTTTGAGCTGGCAAAGGCCAAGCGCAGGGTTGAGACAGATAAGAGCTACGTGCCAACATTCTCTCCTAGACATAGACATGTGACCTCTGCGCAGGATAAGTACGAAGTGTACTTCAGTAGCTCTCCTTGATTAGTACCCTGATGTTTGTGTCCAATGGGATGTATTATACATCATGTAAACATGGTTCTGCAGAAAATGAAAACAATGTTTCCTCGTCGCTGTGGGCGGTGTTTGTTGGACGGGTGATTTGATTGTGTCATTGTGGAAGTCGGTCGGTTTGTCTGCGCATGCTCGCCCACCATTTCAGAGTTGCAGAGCCTGCCATTTCCTTAGGGTAACACCAGTGGGTTGAGACTCGCTGCTGCTGTAAGCCCTCGGCCATGGGTGCGGCCAAGCAGTTCTCAAAAGCCCCAGATCTTCAAGAACACCTGCCTAACTTTCAGTGCTTCCTACCGTAGATTGCAATTCAGTAAAAAAATTAGCTACAAACCACTGGGATTGCTATTGCAGAGAGGATTCTCCAATGTAGCCGGTGTAACATCAGAACCATTTTTCAAAAGACTTTGGTTGGCCACATACTGCACAGCGAACAGTGCGGCTGTTCAGTTGTCACGTGGAGAGGGACCTTTGATCCATACTTACACTTGCTGAATCATGTGTCAGAAGAATATGAGCATTAATGTAGCAATTCCACATGATGAACAAGAAGAACTTCCACCCTCTAGTCCCCTCTGTGTCCTTCCTTGACTTCCCCCCACACCATCTCCCTCTGTCTCTTTGCCTTTCTGTCTTTATGTCTGTCTACATATCCTTCCAGCCATCCGACCATCCAACGTCCGTAAATCTGTCCATCCGTTTTACCTTCCATCCTTCTGTCCGTCCTTCCGTCCGTCCTTTCTTCCAACCATCTGTTTCCTTCCTTCCATCCATCCGTCCGCACGTTTGCCTGTTAATCTGTCCATCCGTCCTGTCTGTCCGTCCCCCCATCCACTCAACTGTCCATACGTCCGTTGTTCTTCCGTCCATCCATCAGTCCTTCCGTCCATCCATCTTTCCATCATCAATCAGTCCGTCCGTCCATCTATCCGTCTGTCCATCAGTCAGTCTGTCCGTCCATCCATCTGTCCATCCGTCCGTCCGTCCTTCTCTCAGTCCCTTGATCTTTCCGTCTGTCTGTCCTGCCGTCCAGCTATCTGTCCATCTTTCCGTCGTTCCGTCTGTCTTTTTGCCTGTTCATCTGTTCTATCAATATGTCTGTCTGTCTGTTTGTCTATTTCATTGTCAATCCGTCCATCCATCCGTCCTTCCATCCGTTCTTCCACTCCTAGTATGTGATCCTTGTGCTCCACGCTACACACCAGTAGTGCCAATTGGTTGCTCTAAACATTGATAACATACATTAGTGAGAGTTAGGAATCCTTGAGGGTGCATCTACACCCACCAGGAACAACGAAGGGTTATGGGCCCACGTGCCTGCAAGGAGTCTACCTCGCTGACATTCACTCTACCGCGGCACGCCATTACAACGACCGAGCAAGACAGCATCGGTGTCGTCTTGAAGTTTGACGGGACGGGCTTCTCCTTGTGGAGGTGGAAGTTTGAGCACTACCTTGACGGCAAGGGCGTGCTTGAGCTGGTCAAGGGTGAAGAGAAAGCGCCTCCAGACATTGTTCTGCTGTAGGAAGTGGAGAAGTTCAAGAAGCACAATAAGAAGATGCTTACTAAAGTGATGTTTGTGCTTGTTCCGACACAGCGCGTACACGTTCAAGGATGCACAAATGCCATAGAGACCTAGGAAAAACTCTAATCCAACCGCACATCTAACAACCTTGCTCATTTATGGTTAATCACCCCTAAAACATACACTCGTCATGAAGTGTAAAACACATAATAAACACGTGCCTTTAGATGTTTCATGGTACCTTCATGAAAATTTCCACAGAACTTAATTTACAATGTCCGTTCACAGCCGTAAAAATGTATTTGAATTCTTGAACACACGAAACTTTGTAGAAGGTTTTCCATAAGATTATAAAACACATTATATAATGGGCTCGGTCACCATATACCCAGTTTTCGGAACTATATAGCTCATTCGCCCGTCGTCGGTCGGAAAACAACGCAGGTATCAATGGACCGTAGAAAATAACGCAGGTATCAACGCCGAGCGAGAAAGCAACTAGCTTCCCACGCGGTTAAAAAAATTACTCATACGGGAATGGAGATAAATTAATAGCTCCGTAGCCCACGCACTATTCGCTCAGTTTTGAATAGTAACGGAGCGGAACCCCTTTCTTTAAGCGCAGGTCCATCACCAAACCTCCGGCGGTGGTCCGCCAGACGCAGGTCGTTGGAAAAATATTGTGCACAAACCCTGCTTTGTCGGGCCTAGGTTCGACGCATTTCGCTGCACGTTTGTGCAGCAGTTGTAAAAGAACTCTGCGTGCGTGGACGCATAGGACACGTGTCATCGCACATCTTTCTGACGAATGACATTGCGCCGCTACAGCCAACCGACGACATCGTCGTCAGCGTGGATGACTAGGCAGAACGCCAACCGCCACCTTTTGAGTGACAACGACCACTTTTGATGTGACGTACTCGAAAGGTTACGGAAGGCCAACTGTAGCTCGAACCGAGCTCATAAAGGGAGTTCATAACGTTACTCTACGGTGAATTGGTAAGTTGTCATTCACGACGTTGTATTCAATCGCAGGCCATGGCGTCCTCGCACCACTTGTCACTGATGGGGCGTCCGTTGCCCCCGCTCCAGATGTGGGCGGGTGTTGTCGAGGATACTAGCCACATGGACCTGTACGATGCGTGGATCGGGTGGGTTAACATCAAGCACATGTGGGACTCCAAAGGACTCGGCCCATGTCCAGCAGACCCATACACCATGTGCTGGCTGATGGGTGTGAAACCGCCGCATCCCCCTTTTGCATGGTGCCCGCCTCACTGGCAGCCGTGGGTCCATCCGGACCCACTTTGGTGTGCGAGAATGTAGACGGAAACTTCTGACAAGACAAGGAGTGTTGTAGACGCATTTAATTCGTGAACCACGGGTTCTTCTCAGCTGTACAAGTCACCACTAGTGCTATCTTTACTTCTCCTTGACTTGCATCGTTTTCGCTTGCAAACATGGCTCTTTCCGACCCGTTGAAGCTGCGAGGTCGTCCGATGCCGCCGCTCCAGTTGTGGGACGGAGGACCGGATGCTCCTCGATATGGTCCATGGGGCGAACTACTTCCTCCACGACCCCGCATGGACCAGTTTGATGCATGGGTCGCGTGGAACAACATCAAAAGCCGCTGGGACTCGAAGAATATGGGCCAACCTCCAAGTGATCCATTCAACATGTGCGGCATCATGGGTGTGAAGTGGCCACATTGCCGTCCTATCTGGTGCCCACCACACTGGCAGCCATGGGTACATCCGGATCCTTTATGGTGCGCCAGACTTTGACAGCAGACTGCGGTGTAGGATTGGGTACATGTGAAATTCTGACAACACGTTTTACATCCAAAGTGCAGGGCATCGTGGTTATATTCTGATCCTTTTTAAATCTGACATGTCCGCTATGTTACACATGAATGCAATGTGCCCTCCATGGTGACATACACTAACAACTGGGTTATGAAGCACTTTCACTTTTGCAAGGTCGCGATTGCAGCTGTGTAGAAAACGTACTCAAAATTGAGCACGTAAGGGTGTTGTACATCTCAGTCTGAAGACATCTGTTGCACAAGGCAATGTATGGGTTCATTTCAATACCTTGGAGCACTTGTGCATGTTATCGAACGTCAAGGAGCTTCAGGGTTCCTATGTGGGGCCCACCCCACTGGTAGCCATGGGAGCATCCGGATCCTGTATGGTGTGCCTGACTCTGACCGCGGACTGTGGTGTAGGAAAGGGTACATGCGAAATTCTGACAATGCGTTTTATATCCATATTACCCGGTATTCTTCTTATATTATTATACTATTTAAATCTGACATGTCAGGTATCTTACACATGAATGCAATCTACCCTCCATGGTGGCATACAGTAACAAGTGGGTTATGCAGCACTTGTTCATTTCGAACATGGTGATTGTGGCTTGGTGGAAAACGTACTCCAATTTGTGCACGTAAGGTTGTTGTACATAACAGTATGAAGACATGTGCTGCACAAGGCAATGTATGGCTTCATTTCAATACCTTGGAGCACATGTGCATATTTTCGAACGCGAAGGAGCTTCAGAGTTTTTATGTGGGGCCCACCCCACTGGCAGCCATGGGTGCATCCGGATCCTGTATGGTGTGCCAGACTCTGACCGCGGACTGTGGTGTAGGATAGGGTACATGCCAATTTTTGACAACACATTTTATATCCATGTTACCCGGTAATCTTCTTAAATTATGTTACTATTTAATTCTGACATGTCAGGTATCTTCCACATGAATGCAATGTGCCCTCCATGGTGGCATACAGTATCAAGTGAGTTATGCAGCACTTGTACATTTCCAACCTCGTGATTGTGCCTTGGTGGAAAACGCACTCTAACTTGTGCACGTAAGTGTGCTGTACATCACAGTATGAAGACATGTGCTGCACAAGGTAATGTATGGCTTCACTTCAATACCTTGGAGCACATGTGCATGTTTTCCAACATGAGGGTCAGTCTCACATGCAGATATCCATGTCGTCCACCGTTGAATATGTGAATGAAGCAGACGTTCGGTTGACTTTTGCAACATCACTACATTCAACCACCCTTTGTTCACTGGAACGGACCTGGTTTGCCATTCACATTCCACCGCTGGACTTGTGGGGGTAGTGTATGGATCCATCCTATAATGTCGCACATGGGGCACAAGAGCATAGGCCTGGACGTAGCCTGTGCAAGAACCGGATGAATGACCGTCCCTTCTTCAAGTTCGTCTTCAGCATCGTAGAACACGTCTTCAGGATTGAACTCTGATAGAACATCCATGTCAAATGGTTGTGGACACGTGCTGTAGTACAGATGGAGCTGTAGAGGCCTCCATTCCGTGTCCAACTTTGACAGCAAGAAACAAGTACTGGCTCCACAAAGAAAAGAAGTCACAAGAGGTACTGCTCCTGGGAATACCGTGCAGTCCATGTTGAAAGTAGGACAATGTTCGAGAGCTATACAAATGACTGTCATCTCACTTTTGAGCATTGCGGACGTCATTGTCCAATGTATGTGAAAGTAGTATTAATCAACTGTGTTCATTATTACGTATTGGAAAAGCTGTACGTTGAGGATGGATGTTGAAACCCAATTCTCTTCAATCACACTCTTTAAACGGCCAGTAGGACTACATGGAATGGGGATTGATGTTGAAACACGTTGTGAAATCACTAGCCTAAGCATGACAGAGACAACTGACTCAAGCACACAACATTGTTCAGCTCAGACGTAGGCAGCCCACTGGCCAAGCAGCGCAGAGTGTCAGCCAAGGCTTGGTCAGACTTGTTCTTCCTTCCACGCTTGGTCTGAGTTCATGGCATGCTTCCCTGCACCCCTGCAAAGAGAGACATGAAATTGTAGTTATGAAATACATGTCCGTGTATGCATGATTTGCACAGTTGCAGAACACAATGCAGACAACACTACTTGAATGTCTCACCTTAGATTCCGAGAGCATCCATGCCTCTTATGTCGTGGTTCCGGACGTCTTGCTCAGCTTCATCATCAGCCTCGTCTTCATCCCCCTCTTCTCCTGTGTCTTCCTCTCCATGTTCCTCCATTCCGCCATGCTCCTCCATGAACCTGGCACTTTCAGCGTCGTGCTGTTCCTGTGTCAGCAGTCCGGTCTCAGGCTCCGCCGCATACCCCAGGGAGTCGTCACTGCCACTGTCGGACACGTTGTCGTCGAAGTCATCTGCGGCTGCCTCACCAACCTCGTCGTCCGTCGATGACCCCCTGGGTTCACCCTCTGGGTCGTAGTCAGAAGCGTCACTATCGTCCGTCGCTGCCCCTTCCTCGCGCCCTGCCCCTCCCTCTCTCACAGCACGAACAGCTGCAGTCCCTGCTGCTGCCTCTCTCTCTGCGCGTAGTGCAGCTGCCGCCTCGTCAGGCCGTGGTGCAGGTGGGTTTGGACAGCTCTTTTTCGTGTGCCCCTTGCGGCCACACCTCGGGCAGATGAAGTTGCGTTTCCGCAGCGGCGCACGCTCCATGCGAGCGCTCCTCGGACGACCGCGGCCACGCCGCGGACCTGGCTGGCCCCAGCCTGGCGGCAATGGTTGGTTCAGTCCGGCTGGACTCAGTGTGGGCATAGGGTTTTTGTACGTGAGGCTCCAATACCGCACTGTCTGGCCGCGGCTGACGTGCGCAGTCGGGTCCACACCCACCTCCATCATGAGCGCACAAGCATGCTGGCATGGCTGGCCGAACTCCCGCCACCGACGACAGTCACAAGTTCCCATGGCCAGGTTCACGTGCCGGCGCACATGAGTGGGGCCACGAACCATTGCCGCTGACGGCCCCTCCATGACGACATCGTAGTCACGTGCCACAGCGGAGCTGTGGAGCAGGCGTTTTGCGGGAGCCGGGGCAAGAATCTCGCTGCACTTGGCTATCTGCTCTCGACGCTGCGCCATGATTCCCTGCACGAAGTAGTAGACCTGCAGGAAGCAGTAGAACGGGAACAGCTTGCACAGGCTCTTCAGACGAGAGTTCAGCGACTCTGATGCATTGCTGGTAATGTGCCCCCCGCGAGGCACGGGGCACATGTACGACGTCCATTTCTGCAGTGGTATGCCACCGGTGCCGTCCCGGGCTGGGATGAGGTAGTCCGGAGCTCTTTCACTCACTGCGCGCAGATGCCATGCAGCCCGGTGAAACTGCTCATGTGTCAGAGCCTGTGCGCACTTGTATGCCCAGTATGCCGCCTTCTTGCCGTACCTCTCCTGAACGTTTCTGCGGAGGTGCCATGCACAGTACGTGTGTGTTGCACCCGGGAAATGTCTTGCAACCGCTTTCGCCAGTCCAGCTTCACGGTCCGACACAATGACTGCGCCTGCAGTAGATGCAGAGGGGTAAGCTCGAGCCAGCTGCTCGCAAAACCACAGCCATGTCTCGTCACACTCACTGGAGACCAGAGCCCACGCCATCGGGCATGCGTGGTCGTTTGCTTAAAAAAACTGCGTGACCAACATGACCTGCTTGTGCCCATTCTTCAAAAACGTCCCATCCATTGTCATGATTCTCCTGCTGTACTCCCAGCCAAGTCGGGTGGCGCCAGGGGCCACAAACGCCCACTTGAACTTGTTATGAGTGTCCTGCTCCGCCACAGCATGCGTTGCCGGGTCAACACGTTTGAGCTGCATGGACACATAACCACGGTGTCACAACTATGAACTGGAAAATGAGAACAAAGATGACAGTCAATGTGACGTACCATGCCACGAACGTGGCGGGACGTACCTCCTGACACAAGGCTGGAAACATGGCCCAGGACTTCGCCTTCGTGTGACCCATGTGGTATGCCTGGGCCATTGTTCGTGCACGATACAGAGTACTGTTGGCGACTTGAATGCCCGATGCTTCCTTGATGATGGCCCTGAGCGTGGCAGGCGGCGTTGTAGGATCTCTTGCCATTTGCTGCGAGATGTGCCGGGCAATCCAACGTGTGGTACGGGCGGGGCTCCTGCGGCCAATAGTCGGGGTGCAACAGTGGCCCTCTGACACGTAGGACAGCTTTACCGCCCAAAACTTGGAAGACACCACTGCGCGTACGTGCCACACGCAACCACGTCTCGCGGCCTCCACACAGCGCACATCGATCCGTGCGGGCTCGCTCCGCACCCACTGAAGCCCGAAGCGGTTCGCCACCGCGTAGTCTTCGATGGCCGCTCTACAGGCCGCCATGTTGCGAAACTTCTTGCCCTCCACCAGGTCGTCACCATCTGCTTTCCGTTTCTTCGTCGTTGACTCGGGCGAGCTCTCGGACGTGGCTGCAATAGGAGATGATAGCCAGAACGAAAAGCATAGTCGTCAGTTGGGAGTGGGCCGGAAGCTGTCCAAGAAGAAGTATGTGCCCTACACAAGGGCAATCACTGGGTACGCAAAGACAAGTATGTGCCCTACACAAGGGCCACAGCAGGCGTACAAAACATAAGGACATTGAAGCAAGTAAAAACCAGGACACACACATTACCAGTGGATGCACGAGGACAAATGACACGGTGCCTTGCCCACGATTGGGTGTATGGAGGAGCCTCGGTCTGCTCCGGGGAGCGTGGCTCCATTCGAAACAACCGCATGCTCTCGGCGGCTTCTTTTTCGAAACGTCTTTTCCATTCCTCAAAATCACGGTCTCTGTTAAGCCAGAAGAAGGCTTCTTCCTCGGCACCTGATTCACGGAGGTTCACGTGGTGTGCCGTGAACTGCGCCTGCGCAGGAGGAGGCGCTGGCGGAAGACCATGCTCCACAGGGCGATAGGCGCGTTGCTGAGGTGGTCGTGCGGCGGGCCGTACCGCAGGTCGTCCCGCAGGTAGTGCAGCGGGTGCTGCACCGGGTCGGGCCAGAAATCGCGCAGCGGGTGGTGTAGCGGGTGGTGCAGCGGGTGGTGCAGCGGGACGTGCAGCGGGACGTGCAGCGGGTGGTGCAGCGGGAGGTGCAGCGGGTGGTGCAGCGGGTGGTGCAGCGGGTACAGCAGCGAGTACAACAGCGGGTACAGCAGCGGGTGCTGCAGCGGTAGAGGCAGCGCGTGGTGCTGCAGATGGTGCCGCAGGTGGTGCAGCTCGTGGTGGCGCAGGACGTGCAGCAGCCGTCGGCTCGGCGGGAAGTGCAACCGGCGGGGCCACACCGACGCCTGAGGGGCGCCACCCCGCAGCCGTCGGTGGGTTCGGCCGTTGAAGGTTACGCCGCCTTGGGTCTGAAGAACCAGACAGAGTTGTGGCGGCTGTTGCCGGCGAGGCCACATGACGGGGAGGTACCTGCCGTGGCACACGAAACTTAGCCGCCACGGGCAAGCCCCCCTGGCCGGTGGAGACCGCCCGTCCTCGTGTCAGAGGGCCACGCGGTTGTGAGAGCACAGCAGTCGTAAGACGCAATGCCTCGGCACATGAGACCGGTTTTCGATGGGGCGAGTGTGTGGGATCTGCGCAGACCGGACTGGTGGAGGCAAGAGCCTCCGCCCTCCGGGCACTGGCCCGGGTCTGGGGCGCCATGGCGCGGAGAATGGGCACATTGGCATTTTGCCAACGCAATATATTCCTGATGTACCCTGCACATGAACTCACCTCGCTTGATGAGGAGAGAGAGCGCCATGTTGTCGCTTCGCCGCCAACACACGAAACCCTCGCATAGCCGCACCTCGGTGATGCACAGGCCGAAATGACAAACACTGGGGGGGGGGGGGGGGGNGGTTTTGCAACCAAGCCGCGTGCACACCACACGTGCGACAAGGGTCAGAGGTCACTGGTGCGCCTCCATTTGCGCACATGCAGGTTCGGCAGCCAGGCTGGCATCCGGGCATGCAGGACGTGTTTCCTCCGCCTCGTTGTTTACGAGTGTATGCAACGTCAGCATGGCAAAGGAGAACCAACGTAGAAGGCAGCGGACGACCTCTAATGTTATGGAAAATGAAGTAGCCCTTACTACGCGACCTGGATGCACACCGAACTAACTTCATGTCAATATATGTAGACACATTTACAGTCGCATTCAAGTGCATGCAGCGTCTCGTTGTACGGAGTGCGGAAATAAAAGGCAAAAATCGAGTTCATTGGAAAAAAAGTAACATCGTGCCCACGAAGCAACACATATAACGCAGAAGCCGGTACTCCTTGATAAGCGAAAGTACCACGGGTGGTTGGTTGCTTTCCTGTACAGCGACGGGCAGCTGGTTGCTTTTCTTCCGAGCGACGGGCGGATCGTTACTTTTGTTCCGAACGACGGGCGGATGAGAGTCACACTTCGTCTTTTATGGGTATCTGGGCTATTTCACCCTTATATAATCCATGGTTAAGTGTGTTACAACTCCACTTACTGCTCGCAATGGAAGACGTACATTTGTACCTTTACACAAAATGTGTTATAACTGTAAGGAATTACAGTGCCTATTTCTTCACCCAAAACGTGAAAGAGCTATAATCCTCCCAAAGTCGCATCCGGCGGGTTTGGGTTTTATTTTTTTTCTTTCCCATGCTCCTGTTGTGCCCCGGGGTAGCGAGGCCCAGCAGGTTCCCTTCTATCATCGGGGGAGGGGGGGGGGTTCAGCCCCTACATTCAGACCATTCGCAAGAATACACAAGTGCATTGTCTTGGATGTTGTGCGATACATGTCCCATTATACATGTCTCTAAAACACTATGACTGTGGGTGGGGGGACGACATGGTGACCAACTCAATGTCGTCTCACTTCACTATCATGAAACTCTCTCGAAACCGTCCATTGTCATTCATTGGCAGTATGTATGTGAAGATTGTTGAACGTCCTCGAATACAAATGTCTCCCGTCAGATCGTGATCGTTGATAACCGTACATCGACAACTTTCGAGTTTGTACAAGCCATCATCAACCAGTACATCAGTGTTGTTCTTCTTTGCTTGAACCACATAAACTGAATACACTGACGAGATACACTACACCAATACACTCTAACCTTTGGGGGAGGGGGCCAGCCGGAGACCAAGCCCCACCCCCCCAAATCGCCAAAGTGTATTGGACGACTTTATATGGTGCGTGTATTTAAAGGTATGTGATAGACATGTAAGAAGATACAATAATGTACAATATACTAATGAAAAAATACCATGGCCACCACAATACATCCTACAATACACAACCCTAATACGTTTGGTCATTGGTCCGGGGGGGGGGGGGGGGAACTCCCGACTACATGGTGACCGTTTTGCTGTGTGTATGTATGCCATGGAATGTGAATACACTAGTGCATTTTTTGTTTCTATCATCACATAAAATCCATACACTGATCAGATGCACTTCCCTAATACACTTTACCTATTTAGGGGGGGGAGAACTTGGACTCCGGATGACCCCTCCCCTCCCCTCTCCCAAAATGGTACATATGTATTAGCAAAGTGTAGCTGGTCAGTGTATCTGGTCTACGTGATCGACAGAAAAAAAAACACTAATTTATATGCTACACACAACAGGTACTTCTCCCGTTAGATCGTGATCATCGACAACCGTACATCGACGGCTGTCGAGGTTGTACAAATCAGCATCACCTGGAACATTAGTGTTTTTTTGTTTGCTTCAATCATATAAACCGGATACATTGACCAGATACACTTCACCAATACACTTTAACCTTTTGGAAGGGGGGGTCAGCCGGAGACCAAGCCCCCCCCTCCCCAAATCATCAAAGTGTATCGGGCAATTTTATACGGTGCGTGTATTAAAAGATACGTGATAGACATGTTAGAAGATACAATAATGTACAATACACTAGTGAACAAATTACATGGCCACCGCAACACGCGCTACAATACACAACCCTCATACATTCGGTCATCGGTCAGGGGAGGGGAGGGGAGCGAGTCTCCCGACTATATGGTGACCGTTTTATTGTGTGTATGTATGCCATCGAATGTGAATATACTATTGATTTTTTTGTTCTATCATCGCATAAAATCCATACACTGACCAGATACACTTCGCTAATACACTCGGCCTATTAGGGGGGGGGGGAGCTTGGACTCCGGATGACCCCTCCCCTCCCCCCAACCCCCAAAATGGTTGAGTGTACTTGGAAAGTGTAACTTGTCAGTGTATTCAGTTGACATGATTGAAGATCGTCGATCGTCGATTGTCAATCATCGATTGTCGATCGTCGATCGTCGATCGTCGATCATAAGAGATGAGCGGTCAATGAATAGACATACATTAGTGTACAGTTGTTTTTTCTCATCACATGAGAGAAATACACGACCCAGATACACTTCGCTAATCCACTCTACGCTTGGGGGTGGGGACATGAAATCTCTTGCTAAATCTCCTCTCTCCCAAATTTAAGTTGTATTGGTAAAGTTCTTATGGTCGGTGCATCTCATGGACATGTAAAAACCTAAAAAATTGTACATGATACACTATTGTACAGAAATAGTTGCTATACAATACACGCACCACCTAAACTTCTCCAATGCAATTGAGGGTTGGGGGGGGGGATGATTTCCGCAGTTTTTCATGGATAAAACCACAACCGAGGAATTGCATCACTACACTTGACAAGAAGCTAATTTCCGTTCGAGTTCATGGAATTTGAAAGTAAACATCAGATTTACAAAGAAGCCCACGCAAAATGTTTCAAGACATATGTACGTCTATTGTACGTTTCACCCATAATGTCTTATTCATTTATTTCGTTGTTAGAAATATAACATGCAATTCCCAAGGCACGGGCACCATGTACATTATTTTCCATGTCAACAGAAGACCATTAACTCTTAAGACAAATTTATGGACATTACCCAAATGTACGTGCCTAACACAGGGAATGTGGTGTGTATAAAATGGGGATGATTAACTATTCACCTTGCTAACCAGCCCTTCCTCTTCAAGATGACCATCACTTTCCAAGCCAACAAAGGCAACGACATTGTGGCAATTATGCAACAGATTGAGAGTCTTACCGCCGACTACGTAGCCACTGAGTGGAAGATCGACCTTGATGTTGCAAGCAATGATCCTCCTCCTGGCCTTGCTAGAAATCTGAATTATGCGGTCACCATCATTGGCGGCCTGCCCCCCGATGAGCTGAAGTACCCCATGGTGGCTCAGTATGTCCGCAATGAATGAATGGATGGGCGGGGCAGAGAGAGAGAGAGAGAGAGAGAGAGAGAGAGAGAGAGAGAGAGAGAGAGAGAGAGAGAGAGAGAGAGAGAGAGTGGGACACCATCAAGTTTCGCCTCTGTCATCCACCCTCAAAGCGGAGGAGAGGTAACAAAGAGAAGGGTGAAAAGCAGGACACCAAGGAAGGGAACTGTCCCAACAAGAAGTTGGACCAGCCAGAGAGGGTTGGGAAGCGAAACATGGGCCAATGGCCCGGAATTCCCGTTGGTTGCTCCAAACATTGATGACGTACATTAGTGAGAGCTAGGCATCGATGAGGGTGCCTCTACACCCGATAATAATAACAGGTAATGTGTTCCCTGTACTATGAGATGGTCAATCTTGGACCCTATATCAAAGCATGTGCTCTTGCTGCTTGCTCTCTCTCTCTTTGTTGACCGACCTAGGCACGCTACGAGAGGAATTATCCAAGATAGATATGCCTCTGTGGAAGACTGCCAGTCCGGAAGGGCTTGACATGATCAAGGACTGTGGTGCCTATGAGCTTGTGCATCTTTCTATTGTCAGAAGGAAGTTGAGGCAAAGTGGATCATTCATAGAAAGCTGCAGCCAAACAATCAAGTGACTTGGTGCAAGGCTCGCCAGACCTCCAAGGGGCTCTCACGGGTCTATGATATGAAATTTTGTAACTCTTTGGTCGCCATGGATCAGATAATCACAAAAGAGGGCTGCTCGTCCTTGTCACTTAGCATGATTGGTAACTCAATAAGAAATGTGAAAACCACATTTCTCCATGCAAAGTTGGATACGGATGTTTGCATGGCTGGTACCCCCAGCTTTTACCAACCACTCAAAACTGCATGTGGCACCTCCACAAAGAAGTTTATGGAAACAAGCATTTGCCTTGTTGCTAGAAACATGAGAACACATGCACACTGTAGCAAGGTGGAATTGTCCAGCGTGAGTGGCAATAACTACCATTCTTGAGCTGGGCAGGGCTACTCCTGGTCCTTGTCCTGGTCAATTTTGAGGACGTCTTAATCACATCTTGAGACTTGGAGGTGGAGACGGAGATGAAGGCATCGCTTCACATAGCCTTAAATATGTGGTACTTTGCACCAGATGAAAAAAATGGAAGTACATGAAGTCTCTTTAAGTGAGGAGATTGTGCTTGACCGTGAGAGACAGACAATACTACTTTATCTAGCAAACTATGCTTGCATCATGGGACAGAAATCTAAAGACATATTTCTATCAAACAGATAACAATCTTGCAAAGCTTCATTTCATTATTTGTGAAGTATGTGAGCAAGTAGTTTCAAAGTTTACGACAAATTTCTTAAGAATTTCTTTAATAGAAAATTACATAACTGGTTTGTTTCATAAATGAAAACCTTCCATATACTGGCTTGTGTAATATACCTATTTCTGGAATTTTGTTAGTGCAATGGGCTCCGCAGGACTAAGTTTCACATTGCTAGGGTCTCCTA
The DNA here is from genome assembly GCA_023375785.1 of Penium margaritaceum. Lineage (NCBI taxonomy): Eukaryota > Viridiplantae > Streptophyta > Zygnematophyceae > Desmidiales > Peniaceae > Penium > Penium margaritaceum. The sequence continues at coordinate 17,484 of SZWC01007000.1, forward strand.
AGAACTGAAGATGTGCTGTCTGGAACAACGGTAACTTCACACCTATTTTTCTAGCTTTCTCCCCCCCCCCCTCTTTGGATTCTATGATGTGTATGTGGGGAGTGTACGAGACGATGCACAACTGTTGCCGGCATACCTGGCTTCACTATGAACTATAGTGTCGTGTTTAGGACACAACCACAAAGAGTCCACGATCACAATTCTGTAAAGTTTTATTCACCACAATACTACATTGACTTAACTTCCATACGCACTCATGCCTTACAATTCAGTTGTGACGGGAAGAGGGGGGGGGTCCTGGTTCCAAGTTTTAGTACCAACCAGCCCTCCTCCCCCCCCTTCTCCTCCAGCGGAGAAGTGTATGCGATGAGTGTTGGTGGAAGTGGATGAAAAACATTGCATGAGAAAAACCAGGATCTACAAAAGTGCACATGTTGATACAAAGCTCGCACACCATCAATTTATGTAGATTGACAGTCAGAATGTCTCAATGAGTAGATCAGAGCCAGTGATCCAATTGATCTGAGCAAGTATAATCATTATTTCATCAAACAGCGATCAATGGGGGACCCCGTAAACATGCTTTCTGTGAACAAATTTCCAGGGATTCGTCGGAAACCAACCTCTGCCAGCAGCGAAGCCCGACATCTGAGTAGTCCGGCTTTGCCGGCGAAGCCCGACTACTTGGGCGTCAGTTTTCGCTGCCGGCCGAGGTCGACAGTTGAACGTATGACTGCATGTATTTGTGCAGTTGTGCAACAAAAGTATTAGAAGCCAGCCTGTCACTCGACCGACAGGCTTGATTTACTCATTGCCGCTTGAGCGACCTGTATTCTTCCCGATTCTGTCATGACAATTTCTTTAAAAAGGTACAAAAACGAGCGATAACTCTATTCTGAATTAAGAAACTTCGATAACAGCTATAAGGAAGCACTAAAACCGAAAGGTTTTACCATTTTGTGTTTGTATAGAATAATCTGTCTCTTTTGTTACTAGGAATGTGTATGTCGCAAGTTTCCACCTGCAAATGATTCCAAGTGTTTTTAAAACCATGACTCATACAATTTTGTATCTTTGTTACAAGGAAAATGTCAAAGACATAGTTATAGATGTATTTAGAGTAAGTGGTCAGAAGGGATTATTTACAAGTTCACAAAATTATACACTAGTACACACCTCATATTGAAGTAATATAGATATATTGTACACCGTTTTATTTAATTGTTGTGTAAACGTTCACCCAAAATGTCCCAATCCACTTGTCTTACCTTACACACACAATATCATACACACATGTCTTTTCAAATCTCAACATAGTCTCACTCATTCATACATCTCCTTATGCACTTATCATGTATACTTACTCCCGAGTAGAGTTATGATCTTCCCAATCACCACCAAAACAATCTCAAACACATACAAGTACACCTCTCTACAAATATACCATACACTAAGCGGTACATATAGTCTTCACATAGACTTTCTACCCCCTCACCACTCTTCCCCCTCCACATAACGACCGACAGCCAACCTCCAACACATATCTCAAATCAACCGTACACATTTACACACACACACACACACACACACACACACACAAACACACATCAAGCCATACAAAACCACTTACACTTCCCACATACACATTCAACCACCACACTTTAAAATTTTCAAAACCATTATAAGCAAGTTTTCATCTATAAACACAACCCACACACCCAGGAATACACCTCCACTTACACTCCCCACATGCACTTTCCACCCCACCTCCTCCCCCCTCCTCCATTCCTCACACAATCACCACAAAAGACCTCAAAGATAACAATCAAACAAATACACACAAGTAAATATTTCCACACACATCCCATGTACCCATTGATGCACCTCCACGTACAGTCTCCACATACATTTGCTACCCCCACAACCCCCACTCCCTCCCCCACCCCTACGACCACCAACCAATCTAAAAAACATTACTCAAACCAGCATACACAAGTACACATTCCTCAACACAACCTACAAATCCAGCAATACACATCCACTCACAGTCCCCACATAACCCACCCAAAATCCCTCCTTCCAACCACCATTAACCACATCACTCAAAGAAATATACACCAGTTCATATCCGTACACACCACCCACTTATCCAGCCATACACCTCCACATTCAATCCCCATATAGAATTTCAACCACCATTCACCATATCACCCAAAACCATCATACACAAGTGTACATCTCTACACAAAATCTACATTTCCAAAAATACACCTCCACTGACACTCCCCACATGCACTTCCAGCCCCACCCCCCTTTCCCCTTTAACCAACCAGCACCAAACAATCTCAGATGCGGCACTCAAACTAATATAAAAAAGTAAAATCTTCTATACACATCCCATTCATCCAGACATACACATCCATTTACACTCCACATGTACACTTTCTACACCCACACCCCCCCCCCCCTGCACCAAACGACCACCAACCAGTCTCAAACACATCACTCAAAATAACATACACAAATACAAACTTCTACATACATCCCATACATCCAGCCATACACATCCACTTACAATCCCCACATACAATTTCTACACCCACACCCCCTTTCCCCCCCTTCCCACCAACGAACACCAATGAGTCTCAAACACTTCGCTCAAAACAACATACACAAGTACAAGATTCTAAACACATCCCATAAATCCAGCCATACACATTCACTTACACTCCCCACATACACTTTCTACCCCTACACCCCCCTACCCACCCTCCCAACCTAGTCACAAACAAACCCCTCAAACTAACATACACAAGTACAAACTTCTACATACATCCCATATGTCCAGCCATACACATCCACTTACACTCCCCACATACACTTTCTATCCCCAAATTCTCTCTCCCCCCCCCCCTCCCACCTAACAACCACCAACCAGTCAAAAAAAAATCACTCAAACCAACATTCACATGTACACACTTCTATGCACAACTTATACATCCAACCACACACATCCACTTACATTCCCCACATACACTTGCTACCCCCGAACACCCCAACCCCCCACTCAACGACCACAAACCAGTCTCAAGCACATCAATCAAACCAATAAACAGAATTACAAAACTATACACACATCCCATTCTTCCAGCCATACAAATCTACTTGCACTCCCCACATTCAATTTCTACCCCCACAATTCCTCCTCCTCTCCCGACCAAACAACCACCAATCAGTCTCAAACACATCACTCAAACCAACATACACAAGTGAAAACGTTTACACAAAACCAGAACATACAACAATACACATCCACTTACACTCCCCACATACACTTGCTACCCCCACACCCCAACCCCCCCCCCCACCCAACAAGCACAAACCAATCTCAAACACATCACTCAAACCAGCATACACAAGTACAAAGTTCTACACACAACCTACACGTCCATCCATAAACTTAAATTTCCACCACATGCATTTTCTACCCTAAAACCCCTCCTCCTAATCACCACTAATCACATCACACTAACATAAAACATTGTATGTGCCTGCACACAACTCACATATCCAACCATACACCTCCACTTGTAGTCTTCGCATATGATTTCAAGCTCCCCCCTCCCCCCTCTGCAAAAACATCTCCTTTTAGGTCATTAGAACTTATTTACTAAGGATAAACTCGCCAGGAAGCTTTCTAGTGTGATAAAGAACAATGTACACACTTCACCTATTGTGTAAAAGCCCTTAAATCACTCTTCCTCAAGGTCAAGACTACTTATATCCTGAGTGACCACAAGCTAACTAAGTAAACAAGCTACCTTGATGAGATGCTCCAACAAGTCATAAATTGAGAACATGTCTGGATTATTGAGGATTGAAAGACATCATCTTCAAGAACCACTACCCTCTCTCGCAAACTGATGAGGTTTTAGATATATGAGGAGAAGCAATCTTATCCATAGTACCTATTGAGGGTATTGAGAATTTCATGAATCTGATTTTGAACCAATAGGTAGGCCTTTTTAAATTGCTAAATGCACTTTAATTTCAATGTTAAAATGTTTTGATGCAAAAATCCCCCATAAATCTCATGATGCTGATGGACATAGAATGTTGGCCATAAATCGACACCTTTTTCACTGTGTATCTGGATGAAACATTGGTGTGCAGAAGTAACGTGGAGAAAGAAATTGGAAACTATTTGCAAAGTCCTCAATTTTCTCTTGTGAGGAATTTGTACATAGAACTCTTAAATTATGAATTTAATTTCCATATGTTTTATGCTTTAGGTGCATCATTTTTTGGGACGTGTCAACATTGAACAAAAGGTTCTAATTGTCACCATTATGTCCATAAAGGCTCTTCTTTGCACATGTGAGAATGTTTGATAAATTTACATAGGTTTTCCCTCTTGTTAAGGAATACACTTAAGTGATAGCAACCCTCTACTATCACAATAAAACCCAACGAGGTATATGAAAGAAGAAAAAATAAGCTTTCTAGCATTTAAGTTAAACATTCACCTTATCTTCATATTTAAAAAATGTAAAATATGTTAATAAAGAACACCATGGAAGCACAAGTACCAATAAAGCAATGATGCAACAATCATGGGCTGTTTTCCAACTAACTTCTAATCCCAAAGCTTAGTCCCTAGTGAATTGTAGTCCAAGAAGAGATGGAGAATGGTTCTCTTAACAATTTTGGCTAAAACAAACAATGCTGCCAAGAGAGGAAGTTGCCATAAGCCATTTTTGCAAATATGCATCCTAAACCCCTATCGTTCCACATGGCACAGCCACGTGGGAACAGGACCCAAGCAAGCAACTAGAGGAGAGGAGTAAGACGTTGGAACTTCCATCGCGGTATTCCTCTTGCATTGAATTTTACCACATGCAGGTTGACTAGACCTCTTTCATAATCTGTGGGTTGGTTGAATGAACTCAACAAAGCTCCGCTAGGCCCATGCAAATCGCATTCTAGCTTGGTCTTAGGGTTCGGAGGCACCACGGTCCAAAGGCATGGTTGCTGAGCACACATTTGTTTTCTTTCAATGATTGCGCTCATCTTTGAAGAAGGTGGTATTAGTCTTATGGCATGTGTAATTGAGGTATGGTTAATGGGGGCATTTTTCTGCACTGGTTTTCAAGTGCACCTGTCTAGTGCGTGATTGTATCCTTTATGGAAAACTGGACCTCCTCCCCTATGGGGATGTCCAGTGCGTGGGGCTAGTGTATGAGGACAGTGCGCTCATTCCCCACACAAAAATACACTGATCACGCACTCAGTGCGTAATTTTGTCCTATATGGAAAACTGGACCCCCTTCCCTATGGGGGGGTCCAGTGCGTGGGGCTAGTGTATGAGAGTAGTGCGCTCATTCCCCACACAAAAGTACACTGATCACGCACTCAGTGTGTGATTTTATCCTCTATTGCAAACTGGACCTCCTCCCCTATGGGGGGGGTCCAGTGCGTAGGGCTAGTGTATACGGGCAGTGCACTCGTTCCCCATATAGAAATACACTGATCACGCACTCAGTGCGTGATTTTTTCCTATATGGAAAACTAGATCCCCTCCCTTATGGGGGGGTCTAGTGCGTGGGGCTAGTGTATGAGGGGAGTGCTCTCCTTCCCCATCCAAAAATACACTGATCACGCACTCAGTGCGTGATTTTTTCCTATATGGAAAACTGGATCCCCTCCCCTATGGGGGGTCTAGTGCGTGGGGCTAGTGTATGAGGGCAGTGCGCTCACTCCCCACACAAAAGTACACTGATCACGCACTCAGTGCGTGATTTTGTCCTCTATGGAGAAATGGACCTCCCCCTCTATGGGGGGGGGTCTAGTGCGTGGGGCTAGTGCATGAGGCCAGTGCGCTCGTTCTCCACACAAAATTACACTGATCACGTACTCAGTGCGTGATTTTGTCCTCTATGGAAAACTGGACCTCCTCCCCTATGGGGGGGTCCAGTGTGTGGGGCTAGTGTATGAGGGTAGTGCGCTTGTTCCCCACACAAAAATACACTGATCACGTACTCAGTGTGTGATTTTGTCCTATATGGAAAACTGGATCCCCTCCCCTATGGGGGGATCTAGTGCGTGGGGCTAGTGTATGAGGGCAGTGCGCTCGTTCCCCATACAAAAATACACTGATCACGCACTCAGTGCGTGATTTTGTCCTCAATGGAAAACTGGACCTCCTCCCCTATGGGGGGGTCCAGTGCGTGGGGCTAGTGTATGAGGACAGTGCGCTCATTCCCCACACAAAAATACACTGATCACGCACTCAATGCGTGATTTTGTCCTACATGGAAAACTGGACCCCCTCCCCTATGGGGGGGTCCACTGCGTGGGGCTAGTGTATGAGGGCAGTGCGCTCATTCCCCACACAAAAGTACACTGATCACGCACTCAGCGCGTGATTTTATCCTCTATGGAAAACTGGACCTCCTCCCCTATGGG
>SZWC01007000.1:31708-74379 GCA_023375785.1 Penium margaritaceum
TCTTAAATGGTTGAGGATCCAAAGAAGATTATTTGCTCTATTTTGCGTACAACTCCCACTAATAGTTATCCTTGTCTTTTGAACAAGTTTGTTGGTACAATCGTGTACATTTTCATTGATAGTACCAGTCAGGTAAACCGATTTTTATCCATTAGTCACCGAGTGACATGGTGTCAATGGTTTCGCCATTGAGAATTTATTCAATGATATCATCCTTGACACGTTCAATGACGGACCAATGATTACATCTGTGATGACTAATGATATGATACGTACTCATACACCCAGTAAGAATTGTGTACAAGTAGGATGATGTCAGTTCTCTTGGATTTAATTTGGTGTGTAAACACATCACNCCAGTCAGGTAACACGATTTTTATCCATTAGTCACCGAGTGACATGGTGTCAATGGTTTCGCCATTGAGAATTTATTCAATGATATCATCCTTGACACGTTCAATGATGGACCAATGATTACATCTGTGATGACTAATGATATGATACGTACTCATACACCCAGTAAGAATTGTGTACAAGTAGGATGATGTCAGTTCTCTTGGATTTAATTTGGTGTGTAAACACATCACGTATTTTCAACATCTCTTGACATAATCATGACACAAGATTATTCATCAAATAAAACATTTGATGTGCGACTATTGTAGAACACGTCTTGTGCCCACCAAACCACTTGTTTTCTGAAATGGTGTTGCCATTTTTATCCAAAACGTCACTTGATATCGTCAGCTTGATCAAAAATAAAAAAATCCTTGTGATCGATTGTCCTTCTTAATTATACATTTTTTATGTAAAGATCGATGTACCAACCATTAGTGTATGTTGTGCACGTTTTCCATGCATGTCTTAAACCCAATTTCATGTGGCTAAAGCAAAAGGGCATGAATTGCATGCCGTTATCCATTAAAAAATGGGTTGTCTTTGACACTTGGTCATGCACACTGTCCTCTTGCGTTCATGCACTCAATTTATGTTTTGGAAGTGGTACTCAACCGACTAAGCTTTTGTAGTACGTTCCATCTATGGATACACAGGATTTTTTCCACCTTTAGCATGGTCCAAATTTGATGAATTTTTTCCTTTTCACAGATGTGACTTATCCGTTAAAAACATTGTTCTTAACTTTTTTGGAAGTAGGTTTCCATACTATTATTGGCAGGGAAAATGTTTTACTTCAAATGGTCATCACTGTCGATGAAAACGGAGATTCCTTTGTGTTCATTACCCCCTTCAGGCATACATCTGATCACCATAGCCATCCATGGTTGTTTCTAGTCATGCTTGTGGGTTCTCTATTTGAAGAACTCAATAGTATGACCATCCTCGACTTCGTCGAGATGCCTTACAAATGTTGGATGATGTGTTTTCGATGCTTCAAATAATGTTTTTGTCACACTTTCCTGCAGAACCACCCCACACATAGATAATATGCTTTCATTTCGTGGTCTGCCGCAAGTTTGCATGACTAGGTAACGAGTTGGCTAGTTTTTCTAGTTGATGTAACAAGATGCAATCGGCACCCATTTTATTGCTGAATTTTTCATCTTATAACATGTGTTGTTCCATCAAAACCTACATGGCTAGTCTGATAGGAACTCATGGTTATAGTGCTTTCTGCACTCACATCACTTGTGCATTTGGCACCCATGAAAAAAGTGCAACCCATAGCTTTTTTCAATCGATGTTTATGACCACGGTGGATTTGACACTTGTCACATTTTAACTGATGCACTTGCTGGTCATGCATTCAACAATCATGGTCATTCTGCGTTCTGCAGGTCGTGTGAACGCTACCATTGCATTTTCCATGTTGGTCGCGATGAAAGTGCAACCTGCACTTGTCAATTTGGTGTGACTGAATCTCGCACTGGGATGTCCACCATTGTGTGTGTATCGAGTGACATCGACACTCACCTTCTTTATTATCAAAATCCAAGCACAAAGGACTTACATAGCATCCTTGGTGCAATGAACACCCATGTGGATACACAAATAGCGTTTACTCTGGTCATATCTCTGTGGATTATGAGCAGTGTATTCGGTAGTAACATCAGAAATGCAGTTGGCATCAATGATAAAATGGATAATTGCAATTTTCCAGTGTTTGAAACCGATAAATGTCTTACAAACAGCACATGTGTTGTTGTGAGTAGTGCAATNCGAGTGACATCGACACTCACCTTCTTTATTATCAAAATCCAAGCACAAAGGACTTACATAGCATCCTTGGTGCAATGAACACCCATGTGGATACACAAATAGCGTTTACTCTGGTCATATCTCTGTGGATTATGAGCAGTGTATTCGGTAGTAACATCAGAAATGCAGTTGGCATCAATGATAAAATGGATAATTGCAATTTTCCAGTGTTTGAAACCGATAAATGTCTTACAAACAGCACATGTGTTGTTGTGAGTAGTGCAATTGGCACTTACATTGATGACCTGGCCAATGCCCGTATAATCACCACTCGCTTTGTGCATTCCACACGTTTCACATTTTTGGAGTTAAAGGATTTGTTGTCAAGTGGTGGCAGCATGTACGGTCCTTTAATTGTTTCTAATGGGGAATTTATCTTAATGTGCATCACCATTGTGGTTTTGCAATGCGGTGTAATGTACAACCACATTTAGCAACTTTGTGGCTTTTGACGGTCCACACCCCTTCTGGGTTTCCCACGAACGACTCCAAACTTTGAGGTTAGTGTAGAAACGTTTGGTACTTTCGGTGCTGAATTTATTGTGTTGAAGTAATGTTCATTTTTGGCATTCCAAATTCTAGTTTCATCGCATAGAAAGCTAGTTCCTTTGAGACCTACACCTCTTGGTCTGCAAGGAAAATGATTAATTGTCCTTTTTCCATTTATGGACAAATGGTTGTTTAGAATATCTCATGTAATTTGAACTATTTTTTAGCACCATTTGATATTTTTACCACTCCAAGGTGGCAAATGTGTGACCAAAAATTTCAATCGTGGATGTAGTCGAGGATGTTGTCCTTCCCTCTAGTGCGAGTTGTACCAAGAGATTTATTTTAGTTTTATATTTATCATTGGACAAGGATTTTGAGCTTGGTTTGAGGTTAAAACTGGTTATTACGTTATCCAAAACAGAAACTAACCGAAGGATTTGTCCTTGGATTTTTGTGGAACCAACCGGGTCCTAAATGGGAGGTATTATGGAGAGTAATCTAGAATTTCAAAGGACATATCTCTAAGTAAAGGCCTCCCGATTTGAAAATCTCTCAATACCAAGTGCACTACTAGTGCAATTTTGGTCAGTGTCCGATTCAATTGATGGTGTTGTACATTGTCTGTGGGCTCATCTCCTCCGTCAATTAGGGGAGGATGGAGGAAAGTTCCTCTTGACCTTCCTCATTTGGTGTTAGGCCCGTGTAAGGGGGGGGGGACGTGGTATTCCTCCTTCTTGCCTTCCCCTTGGACTTTAAGCCCTCATGAGGGGGTGGGAAATGGAGGAAAAGCTCCCATCCTCCACACCTTAGGCTTTCAGCCCACGTGAGAGGGGAAGGAGGGTGTGGGGAGAACGTCCCCTGGTTTTCCCCTTCAATCCACAACCATTGGAAGAGGTGGTTAATGATAAACCCATACAAATCTTACACTTTGTAGGGATGAAGAAAGATCTTTAAAGTTGATAACTGATGGAGAGGCTTCCAAAGCATGATGTAGCATACTTGTTAGAACCTTGAAAATACTTAAGATGATGCAACAAATATCTGAGAAGCATTGCATAGACATTGAGTTTTACTTGAATGATAATTTCCATAGTCTTTGTAAACAGCAAAAACATGAGTGGCGTGGCCCATTTGTTGTCCAAGAGATGAGGGTGCTTGCCTTTGCCAAAACTATGCATTTACTCAGTTATGCATGTTTGGAGACTCAAGATATACCAAAAACACAACAAAAATCTTCACGGGAAAGAGATGCTCCCATCATTGCCAATGCAAGTAGACGAAGGCACAAAAAATCTGGTTTAGGTTATCTCAGGAAACCAATGACAAGGCAAATTCATGTTGTTTGTTGCAAGTGGCAGAGATACCACGAATGTCACAACAATTGAAAATTTTAACACATTAAGTGCAGGGTTTGAATTGCCAAATTAGCATCCATTACAGCCATTACTGGCTTATTTCACATACATGTTTAACTGGTATGGCTAAAAGGGCGTAAAGTGTTGCATGTCATACAAACAGAAAACCGAAAGCAATATCTGTGAGCATTTTGATCATATTAAATTCATGGACAAGCTCAAAGTAAATTCCTTTTTTTGCGGCAATTTACCCTCGGATTGTTTTCCATTTTCTTAAAGATTTTTTGGCCAATATTGAAGTTTTGAATAGGATTGAAAACCTTCTAGAATGGTAAAGAGCATCACCAACCTAATTGATGTTTCAATTCTCTTCATTTAACTTGTAGAAGATGCTAGAATTTTGTGAATAAATGCATTAGTATCCCCAAAACCTCACAACCTATCCACGTGGTTCCTCAAAGCAACCACTCATGAAGTGACACTGCACGCGAAGCTCTTGTGAAGCTTCTAAAACCTCAAGTCGTCCTCATTGAGTTTCGGCACTCAAAGCTTCTTAATTGTAGATCACTATGAGGTGCTTAAGAATTCTAATCTTTGATGGTGATATCTAGTTGATCCCTTGAGCACATGATGGACAGTGGGAGTCCCGAACATCCCAGACCATGCCGCATTGTGTGAAATGATACTTTGCATAGGAGGTTGGGCGTAATAGCTGATAAATCTGTGCAGGCATGAACATAAGCTTGATACAACCAGAAGTTAAACGTTAAAGCAACTGTATCCAATGAGTTTAAGAAAACAACGCCAAATCCATTTTGATGGCCATGCCCGATCGGCAATGCAAGCTGCAGATCGAGCAAAGCGAAGGGGGGGGGGTATGTGTCACCCTTGCTGTTGCAAGAATCACGATTAATCGATTGATCTTTTTTTTTACTCGCAAGCCCCCATTCACGGAGTCAGGGTTTTCTATTTTTTTTTGGGAGAAGCCTGCACAAATGTACGACCATACATCTGCAATGGGGGTATGCGAGCCAGAAAAAAAAAGTATAAGAAAAAAGGCTGATTTCTTGAACGTAATCAAGCAAAATCGCTTTTTTTCCAAATATTTCTTTTGGAGCAGAAAACTCATCTTCATCCATGAAAACCGCTTTCAAACCGTCACCAAATTACAATCAGGGTTTCAGGGTTTTTTCTTACGCGGACATCTGCTGGGCCCCGCAGTAGCGGAACACAGTAGGTTCCCTTTCAATGCATGGGGTGTTTCAGACCCCCACTGAAAACCCTCACAAACCTTTTTGAAAACATTCACAAACCCCTTTATAGAGGGGTTTGTGAATTTTTTTGTTCGAAGATGTCAGCATGTTGCTGCTAGATGGCATGCAGCGTCGACATAGCCTGCTCATTTTGATATAGCTTATATTTGCATGGTCGCTGGATATAGAGGTAATAAAGTGTGAAAAAGTTCTACAATTGGATATGGAGTGGTTAATGTGCTAAACATCCCTCTCTTAGGCACCTTGCGCCTGTATAATGCCAGGTCACTTCAATGTTTGGTTGTCTCATTTTCGGAAGCATAACTCTAAAACATCCCCAAACAATTCGCTCTGCATTGCAAAACCTTTCGGACAACATCGCAAAACATCCCCAAAGATTTGGCTCTGCATCGCAAACCTTTCGGACATCCCGCGTGGACCATGCCAGCCCACGCGGGAACGATCACCGTCAATAAGGGTGCATTTGGTTTCGGACTCAGTCCGACTCGGATTCTGAGTTGGATTCGCAGTCAGTTTGAAGTTCCGCTCGGATTACGACTTTGAACAAGTCGGATCCCACTTCGCCGTCCGGCGGACAGCGCTAATGGCTGAAGCAAACAATATCCGGACGTCTGAGTTCGAACTGAGTCATGAGCAGATGAAGCGATGGTGGATCCGAGTCGACTGCTTCCGTGGCAACTCGGTTGAATCCAAATGGACCCTAAAATGCTTGACGGTACTAGTTCCGGTGTGGACTTGCAAGGACCGCGAGGTTTTCATGACCACTAGTTTGACGGTACTAGTTTGACTGTGCTAGTTCCAGAGTTCTACGACTTCTTATGGCACATTTTTGGCCAGCTTTCGTTTTAAGCTGGTCTGGCTGGGCACCAGAAAATCTTGCTACACGACAGTGAGCTTTGCGCATCAGCCAAAAACCAGTTTTCCAGTCCACTCTGGAAGTGATTGAGGACATTTTCATGGACGCGCAAGGCACGCGAATGCTGGCTGACCACGTACGAAGTGCCAGGAAAGGGTGGAGGCCAAGTAACGGCAGTGAAGACGCTCACAATTATGCTCCATGCTTGACTGCGATTGCAGTGTTTTGTTCCTGACGGCACAGCCAACCGCATCGCGCCATAGTGAATTCCTTAAAGCTTCTCTCCAATTTTGTATCTTTCCAACTTCTGTCTCACAAAATCGGGCTTGGATCCAACGTATAGCACTCACCGATTGCTGAGCCCATTGTGCAGGATCTGGAGACTGGATCTGGAGTCCGTGCACATCTAAACCTTTGAAGGGAGGGCGGCAACACTAACACCAGGAGCATCAGGAGCAGGAGCAGCAATGACACTAACACAAGGCTAATTGAGAAACTACGAGCTGATTCATCCATGGCTCTTTCCCCGCAGACCCACCAAATTCAAACAGCAACCAACAGAAGGGCCAGAGTACCTCAGATGTCTAAATGGCTAGATTACGCGGACGGCGAGGCACAGGTGTCGGAAGAGTTCAAACTTGTCCCCGGCAGACTGCGTTTCCCTCCACCGCCAATTTCTACGCATGAGGATTCTTGCAGGGAACCCTGGCCAATGTTTTCCCACAAGAAATCTTCTGCGCGAACATCGTCGGAAGAGATGCCTTCTTGCAAATTTTCTGACGGCAACACACCTCTGGATCTCACGCGTAGTCTAAGGAGTTCCCATGTCGATGATGATGGTCCAGGTGGGCGAGGTAACGAAGACTCTCTAGAAAGTCCCGTGGGAAGACCCGCAGGACTCACGCGCAGTCCAAATATCTCACATGTGCGTCGCAAGCCGCCATCTGAAACCGAGTCAGGAGACACTCAGGGTGTGATGTGAGTACCGATGTGAGTGGCGACGACGACACTACAAGTGGCAACACCAGCTGCAATGTTGGTAGAAGCAGCAGTGTTGGAGAGGGCTCAGGCAGCATCACTAGCAGCACTGGATGGGGCGGTCTTGGCTGGTGGTTGGAGATGCCGTGGTCCTTACTGTCTCAAAACAAACCGACAAAAGTGGACGCAACTGACGTACCCATGTTGAAGCAGGTTGGATCTATTGTACCTGAGTGGGGCATGTTGGACAAAGTAGAAGTTCCTGATCTTTCTGCAGCTTTTGAGCTGGCAAAGGCCAAGCGCAGGGTGGAGACAGATATGGGCTACGGGCCAGCATTCTCTCCTAGACATAGACATTTTACCTCTTCTCAGGATAAGCACGAAATGTACTTCAGCAGCTCTCCTTGATCAGTACTCTGATGTTCGTGTCAAATGGGATGTACTATACATCATGTAAACATGGTTCTGCAGGAAATCAAAACAATGTTTCCTCGTCGCTGTGGGCGGTGTTTGCTGGACAGGTCATTTGATTGAGTCATTGTGAAAAACGTTCGGCTTGTCCGTGCATGCTCGCCCACCATTTCAGAGTTGAGAGCCTACCATGTCCTTAGGGTAACACCAGTGAGTTGAGACTCGCTGCTACTGTAAGCCCTCGGCCATGGGTGCTGCCAAAAAGTTCTCAAAAGCCCCAGATTTTCAAGAACACCTACCTAGCTTTCAGTGCTTCCTGCCGTTAAGCTTGCAATTCAGTCAGAAATTAGCTACAAACCAGAACCTTTGGTTTAGACTGCATTGACCACTGGGAGTGAAATTGCAGAGAGGATTCTCCGACGTAGCCGGTGTAGCATCAGAACCATTTTTCAGAAGACATTGGTTGGCCACATACTGCCCAGAAAACAGTGTGGCTGTTCAGTTTTCATGTGTCGAAGGACCTTTGATCTATGCACACACTTTATGAATCATGTGTCAGAAGAATATGAGCTTTAATGTAGAAATTCAACATGATGAACAAGAAAAAACTTCCACCCTCTAGTCCTTTTTGTATTCTTCCTTCACTCCCCCCACCCCATCTCCTCTGTCTCTCTGTATTTCTGTCAGTATGGCTGTCTATCTGTACGTCCATCCATCCGACCATCCAATGTCCGTAAATCTATCCATCCTTTTATCATTCCATCCGTCTTTCCGTCCTTCCATCCATCCGTCCGTTCAGCCATCCGTGCTTCCTTCCTTCCATCCGTCCATCCGAATGTTTGTCTGTCTATCCGTCCCCCCATTTACTCAACTGTCCAAACGTCCGTTGTTCTTCCGTTCATCCATCTGTCAGTCCGTCCATTCGTCTTTCCATCACCGATCGGTTAATGCGTCCACCTACCTGTCTGTCCATCAGTCAGTCTGTCCGTCCATCCATCCGTCCATCCGAGCTTCCGACCATCCATGCATCCTTCTCTCATTCCCTTTCTCTGTGCTTCTGTCTGTCCTTCCGTCCAGCTATCTGTCCATCTTTCTGTCATTCCTTCGATCTTTTAGCCAGTCCATCCGTCCAACCGTCTATCAATATGTCTCTCTGTCTGTTTTTCTGTTTCATTCTCATTCCCTCCATGCATCTGTCCTTCCATCCGTTCTTCCACTCCTAGTATGTGATCCTTGTGCTCCACGCTACACACGAGTAGTGCCTATTGGCTGCTCTAAACATTGATAACGTTAATTAGTGAGAATTAGGAATCCTTGAGGGTGCATCTACACTCACTAGGAACAACGAAGGGTTGTGGGCCCACGTGCCAACAAGAACCCTACCTCTCTGAAGTTCATGCTACCGTGGCACGCCATGACATAGCAAGAGAGCATCAGTGTCATCTCGAAGTTTGACGGGACGGGCTTCTCCCTGTGGAAGTGGAAGTTTGAGCACTACCTTGAAAACGAGGGCGTGCTTGAGCTAGTCAAGGGTGAAGAGAAAGCTCCTCTAGACACTATTACGTCAGAGGAAGTGGAGAAGTTCAAGAAGCGCAACAAGAAGATGCTTACTTCAACGGTGCTTGTGCTTGTTCCGACACAGTGTGTTCCGACACAGTGTGTTCCGACACAGTGTGCAACAAGAAGATGCTTACAATGATGAATATATTCCATACAGACCTAGGAGAAACTCTGCTCCAACTGCAAATCTAGCAACCTTGCTGACCAGCCCTTCCTCTTCAAGAGGCTTATCACCCTCCAAGCCAACAGAGGCAACAACATTATGGCGATCATGCAACAGATCGAGTCCCTTACCGCTGACTGCGTAACCAGTGGGTGAAAGATCAACTATCAGATTGCAAGCAATGATCCTCCACCTGGCCTTGCCGAAACTTTGGAGTCTATTACCACCATCATTGGCGACCTGACCCCCGATGAGCTGAAGTACCCCATGGTGGCTTAGTATATCCACAATGAATGAATGAATGGGTAGGGCGGAAGAGAGAATGGGACACCATCAAGTTCTGCCTATGCCATCCACCCTCAAGGTGGAGGAGAGGCAACAAGGGGAAGGGTGATAAGCAGGACACAAAAAACGGGGAGAGTGCCACCACACACAGAACTGTCCCAATAAGTTGTTGGACCAGCCAGAGAGGGCTGGGAAGAAAAACAATCAGGGAATCATGGCCCAGAAGCCCTATTGGCTGCTTCAAAAATTGATGACGTACATCAGTGAGAGCTAGGCATCCTTGAGGGTGCCTCTATGCCCAATAGGAATAACAGGTCATGTGTTCCCCGTATTATGAGATGGTCAATCTAGGACTCTATCCCAAAGCATGTACTCTTGTTGCTTGCGTCTCTCCCTCTCTATTGACCAACCTAGGCATGCTGAGAAAGGAATTCTCCAGGATGGATTTGCCTCTGTGGAAGGCTCCCAGTCTGGAAGGGCTTGACATAATCAATGACTGTGGTACCTATGAGCTTGTGTATCTATCTCTTTGTCTGAAGGAATTTGAGGCAAAGTGGATAATTCCTAGAAAGCTGCAGACAAACGACTAAGTGACTTGGTGCAAGGCTTCCCTGACCGCCAAGGGGTTTTCACAAGTCTATTATATGATTTTTTTACCTCTTTGGTCCCCATGGATTGGGAAACCACAAAAACAGGGATGCTCAGCCTTGTCACTTGGCATGATTGGCAATCGATAAGAAATGTCAAAAACACATTCCTCCATGCAAAATTGGATAATTATGTCTGCATGGCCGGGCTCCCAAGCTTTTACCAACCACTCAAAATTGGATGTGGCGCCTCCAAAAAGCAATGTATGGAAAGAATCATTCGCCTTGTTGCTAGAAACATGACCCTTCTTGATGTAGGCACAGCTACTCCTCGCCGCTGTCCTGGTCAATGATGAGGACCTCTTAATCACGTCTTGAGACTTGGATGTGGTGACGGAGATGAAGGAATCGCTTACAGTCCCCACATGCAGTTCCTCCCCCGCCTCGGTTTTTCCCTTCCTCAACCAATCACCACCAAACAGTCTAAGATGCGGCACTCAAACCAATATACACAAGTACAAACTTCTATACACATAAAAAGTGGGTGGGGGGGAGGGGCTGTGGGGTAGAAAGCACTTTCGACCCCCACACCCCCTCCCCCCCCCCCACCCCCCCTCCCCCCGCACCCAATGACCACCAACCACTCTCAAATACATCACTCAAAACAACATAAGTACAAACTTCTACATACATCCCATACATCC
Source organism: Penium margaritaceum (assembly GCA_023375785.1). Classification (NCBI taxonomy): domain Eukaryota; kingdom Viridiplantae; phylum Streptophyta; class Zygnematophyceae; order Desmidiales; family Peniaceae; genus Penium; species Penium margaritaceum. The sequence continues at coordinate 42,591 of SZWC01007000.1, forward strand.
AACCATACACATCCACTTACACTCCCCACATACAATTTCTACACCCACACCCCCTACCTCTCCTCTCCACACTACGAACACCAACGAGTCTCAAACACATAACTCAAACGAGCATGCAATAGTACATTATTCTAAAAACATCCCATAAATCCAGCCACACACATTCACTTACACTCCCCACATACACTTTCTACCCCCACACCCTCCTACCCACCCTCCCCACCTAGCGACCACCAACTAGTCTCAAACAAACCACTCAAACTAACATTCACACTTACAAAATTCTATACACATCCCACATCTCGAGCCATACACATCCATTCACACTCTCCACATACAATTTCTATCCCCGCATTCTCTTCCCCCTTGCTCCCACCCTACAACCACCAACCAATCTGAAACACATCACTCAAAAAAACATACACAAGTGCACATTTCTATACACAACATATACATCCAACCACACACATCCACTTACATTCCCCACAAACACTTGCTACCCCCAAACACCCCAACCCCCCACCCAACGACCACCAAGCAGTCTCAAATACATCACTCAAACCAACATACACAAGTACAAAATTTTACACTCATCCCATACTTCCAGCCATACAAATCCATTTACACTCCCAACATATAGTTTCTCCCCCCACACCCCTTTTCCCCCCTCCGCACCAAACGACCACCAATCAGTCTTAAACACGTCCCTCAATCCAACATACACAAGCACACATTTCTACACAAAACCTACTCATACAACGATACATCCACTTACACTCCCCACAAACACTTGCTACCCCCACACCCCCCATCCCCCCCACCCCATACATGTGCTCTGATACCATGTCAAGATTTTCGGAAGGTGGATGGTTGAACCTAGACTGAAGTATGGAAGGACAAAGCATGGATGGTAGAATCTAAAATATATGTCGGAACTTGTAGAGCACATGGAGAAGTAAATGAAGAGTTCCTTGAAGCAGCCACAGGGATGTCGCCACAAGTGTCGACTTGTGGACCCACGGGGCGCCCACCTTGGATTCCTTGAGAATAAGTGTGGAAAACCAGACTTGGAGAAGACTGCTTGTAGAGCTACTAGCTTGCACTAAAGGAGGCGTAGGCCTTTGTAGGAGGTGCTTCCTAAGGCAATAACTTGTAGTGTCAGAGGTTGGGTCTTGTAAAGGTCGCCTCTAGAGGCATCAGAAGGAATCTGAGAGATAAACCGATTTCTGAAGGCATTTCAAGGCATACTAGACTCGGTAATCTCAGCCACTTTAAGCAGTCCTGGAAGGCCTCGTTGGAGGCACTTGCCTTGGAGGTTGTAGGTAGTTGCATAACCACCTGGGTAGTTACATAACCACCCAGGCCAGCTGAAGAGTCACTAACAGCTGAAAGGTCACAAGTAAGCTGAAGGGTCACGAGGGGGTTGTAGGAGGTTGTGGTAGTAGATTGACCAACCACCTTTCAGCTAGAAGTTGAAGGGTCATAACCTCCAAGTGCCTCTAAGAGCAACTTAGATGTTGGAAGGCAAGGATTTGAGCCCCGCCTCCCTCCAATTTAAGGAGGTGAGTTTTCCGATACTCTAAAGTAGATAAAATGAACCAAAAAGACATTTTAGCCAATCTTGAGTATCAAAACTGGGTAAATTACAACAGTTGGTTTGGCCCATTTGTTATCCAAGGTATGAGGCCGGTTGAAAAAATATGCATTTATTCATTCTTGAATTCTATGGGAAGAAATATGTACCAAGAACACAACAAAAATTTCCTCATCAATGAGATGCTCCTATAACTGTTGATGCACATTTACAAGGGCACAGTGAATCTGATCGATGTTAATTAGGACACGAGCTACAAGAACAATTCATGGAGTAGCTGGCAGAGATACCATGCATGACACAACAGTTGAAAACTGAAAGAAAATGTGCAAGACTTCAATCGCCAGATGGGCATCAACTAAAGCGGTTGTCGACCTTCTTCTCATAATTACCAAAGCAACGTGGCTAAAAGGGGGTAAAGTATTGTGTGCCATATGTACGCATGTCGACGTCGCATGGATGCGGCGTTGACATTCTGACGTCACCGTTTTTTTTACCGAAAAATCACAAAATCATTTATAACTGGGTTTGTGATTTTGTAGAAGTGGTTTGCATTCTGGAGTTGGCATAGGGAGTCCGAGACTCCCCATGCATTCAAAGGGAACCTGCTGGGCCCCACTACCACGGGGCCCAACAGGTGTCCACTAAAAAAAAAACCTAAAACCCTAAATTCATGCACGTAACAAGGGGGTTGGTTTGTGTATGGTTTGTATGTCAAGGATGGGTAGAATGTAAAAAATTGAAAAAGGAAGAATGGGGAACTCCCCATTCTTCAGCCGCCAAAGATTCCGGCTCACAGGTATCGGCCACAATCACCATCGCTCAAAGATCTGACCCTGCACCCACTCGATTGCAACTCTTTATCACAAGGGCCTCAATCAGCGAGCGGGTGGGTGGGCTGGTGGGCTGCGAGGGGGGGATTGCCAGCGATTGACAAAGTGTCGACCAGCATTTTTGTCGCGCGAATCCCAACCCCCCCTCCCCCCACCTCTCAATGCTATCGCGGCCTTCCATCGCGACGGTCACGATGGAGGGGCAAAATGGAGGTCCTCATGCCTGAATTCACCATGCTTGAGCATCGACATGCATCCCTGTTGGAGCATGGTGAAAATGGGTGGGCGAACGAGGCATTTTTTTTAGCAGAAAGGGGCTGATTGGACTTATTTTTCTGACAGAGGGGCAAATGGGGCTTGTTGTTTTGACGGAGGGGCGACTGGGGTTTATTCTTCTCACATAAGGTTACATGAGGGTGACGGGTAACAAAATGGGGGGGAATCGGCATTTTCACCGTACCTTATTCCGGTGTGAGATTTTCATTAGGGTACTTTTGCCTTAGACCCACTGCTTCCGCAACTAATGTAGAACAGACCCAGGTTCTGCAAAAAATGAATACGGTGGCCACTTTGGCAGAAAAATACATCTAACGTCCAGGAAAAGTAAAATTACTGTACGAGGGCCACTATTGAAAATAATTCTCCGGATGTCCACCGCGGAAAAAGTGAGTGAAGAGAACTTTTATACCTCGCATACCCACGACGATACTCCACCGAAGTATGAAGACGGAATCGATACACTACCTCGTTCTGCGCAATGGTTGAAATTCTACTTAGACCAATCCAACATGGAGGGACCACATGGATATGTTTTGATGTTTCATAAAGGAACAGGTGAAATAGGTTGAAAGCGTTATATATTCCCCTGTCTTATTCTCCATTAATATATTTTCAATTTGTAAGAATCTGTATATCTCTCCGTCTAGTATTCTACCTTTCCCCATGTCTCTTTCCCTTTATGCCAGAAATTCTCTCTATTTCTTCAAATATCCCATTCTATCTCCATAATCACCTATCGGCGGACATCAACCGTTGATGGAGGATGTCGATGGAATTTAGCAGAGGGGAAGGGTCTCCTCCGCTTGCCACAACTTCTGTTTCAATATCGGTACTGACAACAAACCCCCCTCCCCCCCTCCGCCCCCCCGCCCGCACATCTGCCCTCGAACCCACCTTTGCCGTCGTTCCCACCCGAGGCCTTGATCCCTCCATCGCGCACACACCCTCCCTCCCCACATGTCACTCATGGACTCTACCCTCCTCGCTCTCTTTCAAAATCGAGTCGTGTCAAGATGAACCGCCGTTCATCCTGACACAAGTCGAACAAGAGCTGGTAGGCCCAGTCGAAGGACCGCTTTGCTCTCTCGCTAGGCGAATAAGCGCAGCACATGACCGTGGATGGCCACGGTTGCATGACTGTGACGTTTACGAAATAACGGCGACCACATCTCCAAGGACAAAAAATAAAATTCTCTAGTGGACATAAATGACATCCCCAACAGATAATATACCAAAAACATGACTACTTGTCAGAAAGGAAGAAACTTATGATACTTGGTCACGTAAAGGAGCAATGAACATGAACTAAGAACAAATTTCTCATGAAAATGATAAAATTCAACTTGTAAATCATTGCATATCCACTTTTGTACAATGATTCCTATTAGACCGATGTAGCGTGTATTTCTTCCCAATAGTGGGCGCGGCACACATGATCTCAGGCGCTCCGAGAAAAGAGGGTATAAGAATCAATTTTGTGGCAAAGTGAGTATCGTGTTCAATTTGTGTGAAAAATGGCGAGGAGAAATCAGGTCGTTTTTGTGATCACTGGTTCCACAACTTCTTACGGCACAGATGTGGCCACCTTTTGTTCTGCGCTCGTCCGGCCGGGCAGTAGAAAGGGTGCTTTTGCCTGATACCCACTGCCTAGGCAACTAATGTACAACAGACCAAAAGTTTGTAGAAAAAGAAAAGGGTGCCCATTTTGGCAGGAAAATACTTCAGGAAGGAATGGACTCAAATCAGCACAGAAATGGTGGATTCACGCACTTGGGTCAATCTCTTTCAGGCTTATGCATTTCCAAGGAGGCCAGATATTCACGTTGAGCTTGTATAAATCTATCAAATTTGATATCCATCCGTCGAACGTAGTCTCCCCGTGTCGCGTGAACTAAGTAGACGTTGTCCAGTGGTTTGGTGCCCGTTCCATCTCTTGCACGCTTTTGAAGGAAAAGAAGTGTTCATTAACACCATCAATGTTTACATCCCAACAATTTGGCTGGATGCTTTTAACTTTCACATTTAGGATGGTACCAAGACATTTGAAAGGATGCTAAGTTGGCCCAATTTCGGTTTTTTATGTCCCTTGGTCGAAACCTTTGGGAATGGTGGAGTCTCATACACACGAAAAAAAGCTTGGGGATTGAACCTGACCCCCCTAAAGTCATCACAGGACATATAGGGCGGGGTGTTTCCACAATCGGTAGATGTTTTGGGATACATGGAAAGAGATACTGGCCCAGAGGTTACGTGCACTGCATAAGAAAGGGGCATTTTTTATTTCACAATGTATGCTTTTAGTTATATTCTTCTTTCCTTGTCACTCCTGTTATGCAGAATGGAGCATAGACGGTGAACAGGTAGAATTTGCAATGCAAAACACGGTTGAGGGTTTAGGACACTTGAGCTATTTATGATTAGCGGTAAGTGTAAGTGTCAAAATGATCAAACACATATACACAAGTGTTGAGTTACAAATGAGACGTAGTTGGGGTTGTTGGGTCGATCGTTGAGCAGCGCGTTTGGAGTTTTATCGTGAGTATTTGGATCGAGAAGCTCCCCCAAGGAGTCGGAGGGCTTGAATATCAACGGCGGGGATGCAAGATGAATCTTTGTAAATCTCGATCTATCTTGATGCGTGCAGACGTCGACCGAAAGGTCGTGCCACTTCTGTCCATGATTCTGAAAATTGGTTGGAGTTGTCAAATAGTGTGAGAAGGTTTGCCGGGGGGCGATGGCAGTTCGTTGAATTGTCCTTGATTGTTGGGGAGAAAATTGAGGTCGTGATGTACGCTAGGCTATTTGTGTAATGAAAAAATGTCCAATAAGAAAGAATAGGGACTCCTGTACGTCTGGTACATAACACTTCTCCATGTTTTAGCCGTGACATCCCGGCGCGTGTACAGATGTGGCCCAATGATGGCGGTAGAATCCTTCGATCGGATTATTGATGTCGCAGAGGTTGTTGTAGGGTTCCCACCTGTTATGCGTGGCGTTGTAGCCGTGCCACTTGACAAGATATTCTATTATGTTGCCATGTCGTCAAAGGCAAAGGATACCCTTGATGACAAACTTTGTGTCCTCGTCCACTTGTACAAGAGGAGGAAGTACATCCCTGCCGAGACAGTTCTCTTCGGGATCTCGGTAGTGCTTAAGTCTGTTAATATGGAAAATCGAGTGAACTTGCACAGTGTTGAGAAGTTTGAGTCGTGCAACCATGGGGACTTACATGCGCTCAATCTCAAACCATCGGGGTTTGAGCTTTGAACAGTAGGCTTCACGAAGTTTGATGTTGTCCGAGCTGCGATGAGCTTTGTCGCCAGCGACAAAAACATCATTGCTATGATGTGGGTCAGCTGCTCGTTAATCACCTCTTGTGTCTTCATGAGTGTCTGCCTTGTTCAATTACAGATGGTGGAGAAGCCACGATGTTGGACGTTAACCAAGAGAATTGGTCTGGTAATGTAGTCCAGCTGGTATGGCGGGAAGTTTCCCATACACCACTTCAAACGGAGTTTTACCCGTTGCAGTGGATATCGTCAAATTGTATGCTATTTCGATGGTCGGGAGTTCTTGTACCCAATCCTTCCCATGAGGTTTGTAAAATGTTCGGAGAAGTTGTTCAAACGTCTGATTGATCCGTTTGGTTTGGCTATTGATTTGAGGATGGAATTCTGTTGAAATCTGGATCCGGCTACCGTACCGAGCCATCAGTTCACGCCAGAAACGACTAGTAAATCAACATTCCCTATTGCTCTTGATGGTCCTCAGCACTCCATGTAGCCGTACAATGTTGTTTAGAAACAGCCACGTTGTTCTCTTCGCGGGGAAGATATTCATTGTCAGAAAAAAATGAGACATTTTGGAAAATTCGTTGACAACCATGATGATTGCATCATAACCCTTGGGTGTGACCGGTAAAGCCGTGACGAACTTCATGGAGATGTCGGTCTACAGTTTCGTCGGAATAGGGAGCGGTTGAAGAAGTCTTAATGGCGGCGTGTGACGTAATCTTTTTGCTGACACATGTGGAAGAATTTTTAGAAATTGGCCACGTCCAATTTCACCTTGTCCCACTAGTAGTGTTTCCAAAGCTTCTTCACTGTTTTTTCTTCTCCAAAGTGTCCAGCTAGACCGGTGTCGTGGCATTCATTGAGCAGCATGCGGCGCAGTTCACTGTTCAGGGGAACGACCACCTGGTGAGTTGTCGTACCAAAACTTTGCCTTGTCGTATCCACCATGTTGTTTGTAGCCTTGTGTGAACAACTACTCAAGGTATGGATCTCCCTGCAGCTGTAGTGTCACGGCCTCAACAATCAGATGTGGTCAGCTGCTGAGCGCGACTTCCAGGCTGGTTTTGCCTAGCTGGTACTCGATAATGTAGTCGAGCCCGGATTCAAGGATCTCCATCCATCGGGTTTGACGTTGACTAAGGTTTGGTTGCGTCTTCCAATATTTGAGTGCATTGTGGTCAATGCGTACAATGCATCGGGGGAATTCAAGATAGCACCGCGATTTCTTGAAGGCATCTACAAGTGCCAACATCCCCTTCTTCTGTACGCCGTAGTTGAGATCTGTTCCTCACAGGTTTTGCGACATGTTGGTGACTGGTTGCTCTTTGTTGCCATGATCTTATGGAGGACCACGCCGATGGCTCTGTAGCATCCATAGCCATCACGTAGTCAACCGTTGGATCAACTAATTGTGGGGTTGGTGTCAAGATCAGAGCATACTGCAGAATGAGCATACCGCAAAATGAGCGTACCGCAAAGTGGTGAACGCTTTTTGTGCATTGTCTCCCCACCACCACTCGTTTTCTTTTCAAGTGATATCGGAGAGATACCTTGACACTCAGGCATGATCATGTATGAAGCACTGGTAAGAATTGCAAAATACAGGGAAAACTTGAACCTCTCAGATGCTGGTCAGTGCCGGCCAATCAACAATTGCTGCCTCTTTTTCGAATCCATGGCGATCCGTCCGCCGTTCATGACGTGATGCAAAAACTCACTCAAACGGCGACCGAATTTTCACTTCGAGAGTTTTTCAAGAAAATTATCTCTTTTCAAAGCTTCAAATTCTTTTTAAAGGTGTCCATCATGCTCGTCTAGGATGTGGTTATAGACTAGGATGTCATCAAGGTATACCACGACAAAATCATTGAGGTATGGGCAGAAAATGTTGTTCCTCACCCCCATGAATGGCGATGGGGCATTCATGAGTCCGAACGGCATGACCGTGCACTCAAAATTCCCATTGCGCATGTGGAATGCTATCTTATGGATGTCAGAATCTGCCACATGGATCTAGTGATAATCACTACGTATATCAATTTTAGTGAAGATGCGAGCCCCTTGATGTTGGTTGAAAAGTCTGTCCGCTAAGGGAAGTGGGTAGCGGTTCCTCTTGGTAGTGTCGTTCAATGCCCGGTAGTCCATGCACATCCACATTTTGCCAGTTTTCGTTTCCACGGACAATACTTGTGAGGCGTATGGTGACGTGGATGGACAGATGAACCCTTGACTGAGCATCTCATCGAGCAACCTTTTCAGCCCGATCGCTCATCCGATAGGCTCCTAGAACTGTGGGTCAGCTGCCTAGTCTCAGCTCAATGTGATGGTCAATGTTACATTGAGGTGGTACGGTTTTTGGGAGTTCGTTGGGGACGACATCCACAAACCCTTGGGTGAGTGATGCAAACTCTATGGGTACCATTAGAAACTTTGTTGATGTTGATAAGGCCGATAAGGCCAATGAGGCTGATGAGTCAGTTGTTACCACTTTTGCTTTCTCCATGGTCTTGCGGTGTACGAGCCACGTATGAGATCCTCCTCGTATGCAGTACTTCACCACATTGAGCGGTATCGGCTTCACAGGTTATTGCTTCTTAGTCTTTACGACATCCTCTACTGCTTCCACCTCTATTGCTTCCACCTCTGATCCTTCTTCTATCGTCTCCCCCCCACGCATGGAATTTGTCATTTGGTGCCATCAATTTCCAGTAGACGTCGCCGCTGTTCTAGTCAACCTGCAAATTATGCTTGTACAAGAAATCTCGTCCGAGAACAATTTTGTGGTCATTCATTGGACATGACCTTCACACTGTTACATCTCGCAGATCCCCCACTTGTTGTCATAATGGTTCTTGGAGTCTCCATATTTGCAATTCCCTTCGACGGGTTTTCCTTCAAACACCAGTGGTTCAGCTTGCAAACCCAATTTGCAAACCATGTTCTTGCTTACGGAACTATGAGAAGCCCTTGCATCCGATAGTGCTTGTACTTGTCTGCGACTTTTGCAACCTCGGGGTTGCACTTTAAGTGGTATTGCCGATTGGTCGTCCTCGTACCCGTGGTCGAACTTTGGAGTCTCTGAAACCCTTTGTGTTGTCGTAAGCTGTTATGATGAGCAATTGTTTGGCACAAATCGATCCTCACGGATAAGAGTCAAGCTTTTCACTCATGACCATTATCGTTTGTTGACTCACAATTTTGCCACTTCCCCCTCGTTTTTGTCTTGCTGCTTGCTTTGGCACTTGCGAGTGATATGCCCAAATGTTTTGAAGGTGTAGCAGGTGCACATATCTCTTTGGTTGACGACTTCCACTTCCATCAGAGTCGAGGGCTCCCCTCTCTGGCTCTTTTTGTTTTGGCGATTGTTGTGGTTGGGAGGTCCCCAGCTGTAGGATTCCTAGATCCAAGATTGTTTGTAGTTAGCGCTATCGATCCTTTGTGTTGCTTTGATTGTTTGAGGTAAGTCGTTGGGATGCCGAAAATGGTGATGGCTTGTCGGATATCTGATTTGAGGCCACTGTTGTTGTGAAAAGAGAGCTTGTCAGGGGCGATGTCTACATCAGTGATGATCTCACCGAATTTTTGCATGTACTCTGCCACGTTGGACTGCTGATGGAGACGCTAGGGCTTCTACTGAGCGTTCGACTTCTCATTCAGCAGTCCAAATCGTGCGAGCATTGCACGGGATAACTTGTTCTAGTCGGTTGGTGGCATGAGCGCGTCCTGCCGTTAAGGGTTGATTTGCTCCAAGGGGAGAACGCTTGTAGTTGGCGATATGAGATGTGCTTCATTGGCCGTTGATGAGGCCCAACCGGTCTCCTGCTGTCGCTGGATGGCCTTTAGATGACACTCAGCGGCGATGTAGGTGGGGATCCGAAACTGACTAGTTTTGTTGCAAGTTCAAACTATCGATTTGCGCGCTTAACTTATTAGTCAGACGAAAGCGCAAAAACCTGAATCCAATTAGTTAAACTATTAGTTGTGTCAGATTCTCGCACGCATCCACTGCACTTAAACTAATACTTGAAACTAATCACTTGGGTAGTTGCACGCTACAGGATTCGAACCCATCAAGGTATTTCACACGTCTTCCGCGTGTCAGTTGTGGCCAGACCGCGAGCCCGCCTTGTAACGGCACAAAAATCATTTCAACGGTTAGATTTCACATTGTTGTTCATGGGCCGACCCACCGCGACCTTGTTCAAACATGTAGCAAGTCGTCGGCAGTCATCACTTCGGCACACAATGGATTCTGTTCGACGTCGTGTGAAAAGACGCTGTGCACTTGTCTGTCACATCAGGGAGATGCACGCAAACATCTTGGAGCTCCTCCACGAGGTCATCAGCTCCCTCATCCTCCGTATTATCTCCCGTATCACCCGTGGCCGCATGCATGACACTGTGTTCCTCGCACATTATTGGATTATTGAGTTACGGAATGGTCATCCGATGAGACTCTACAACATGGCGAGGATGACCGCGGCAACATGGCGTGGCATCCACGCTGTTCTGACCAGCTCCTCCACGCTAAAGACACGCAAATTACAGCAGACAAAAAATTATCATGTACATGTAGTGTGTCTGCCATGGGATGCCATTTCGGTGACTTATGGAGCGGTTTCAGCCTGGAGCAGCTGCAATTTTTTGAGTACTTTGCAAGGTCGTCCAAGCTCTCCTGCATATCACGCCGTCTGTTATCCGGCAGGCTCGCGTCAGAGATCCTCCATTCTCCGCTGGGGAAGGACGCACAAACCACCTACCATGGTTCGACAACATTGTCGGAGCCATTGATGGACCCATATCCCAGTAGTCGTGACACACTATCGACGGCCAGCGTTCATCAACCAACATGCCCAAGTGACGCAGAACGTTCTTGCCACGTGCAATCCAGATCTACAGTTCACGTTCGTGAAGGTGGGATGGGAGGGGTCAGTCCACGATGCACGAATGTTCACAAACGCGCTTCACAGAGGTTTCTGACTTCCACCAGGCAAATGCTTACTAGCAGACACTACTTTTCCCATTTATAACTAGTCACCCGTAATCCATACACTTGAAAAAATGTGTATAGGCTATCAACACACATACAGGAGATTTCCTGGAAGTAGTACATCGACATAAGTACTTTTTCCTATAACTTTCTTATGAATAGCAAGATATAGCGATACCCATCCTGAAGGTTCTATGAAGCTACTGTGAAGAATTTATCTTAAGTGAAACATGTACTGCTTTTGAAATAAATCTGACATAGATCTGTCTGAAACATACAAATGGTTATATCTGTTATCGAGTAGTAAACCACTTCAGTCACCTATCCTGGATATGTTTATGAAATAGTGTACTGCTGATATATGTTCTTCGCAAGTACCCTGCGAAGACATTTTTGTGCATTTATTGGTTAGGTCAACCGATGAAGCCATGCGCTGTTCAACAACCAGTGAAAGAAAAGTATCCACGGATAATGACCAGATATCGTACTTGCTAATGTGCTGGGTCCTGTTCTGCTCTTTCTGTCCAACTTCTGTTTACTTCACAGCACCTGACCCCATCCGATGGTCGAGGGAAAAACTATCCGTTTCGGATTGCACGGTGCAATTTATTCTGAACATCGGAAGGAATGCCAGGGAGGTCTTCCCCGTTTGTTTTCTTATCCGAGGTCACTCAAGCAAAAAATCTGTCTCGATGTTGTCTGTCAAACATTCTACGGCAACTGGCAGCTGTTCGATTCTTCCATCGGACGATTTTAAACTTTTACTTTTTTTGGGAGGAGAACTCGTTCTAGACTCGTATTTAATGTCCCCTGCACGTACCTACTTCAGGAATGCTTTCCTGGGAGAAAATGCGACACTGGACCTTGTGTTTCTGATATTTGGTGGTCCACTGCAGCCCGTCCGATCGTAAGTTCGGACAGCTCAATTTGTTTGCAGGCAAATGCGATTGAATGGACTGATCGGTTCTGTAGAAATGGGCGGAATCCGAAAATTGTGAAACAGAAGACGGAAATCCGTTACAGCAAAAAATGGACACCCAGATGACCTAGGATAAGACAAAGCACACCACATCCTACATTCTGTACTAAAGGACAAAAACTTAGTCACAAGTGAACACATGCGGGCGTGTGTGCGTGCGTTTGCTCGTGCGTTCTCTTTCCCGTGCATGGGGGTCGCACGGCGGGCACATACACAAGTGAACACATTTCTTGCATGCCTCATACATCGGCTCGTACACTACCACATACACTTGTCCAATACATTTCAAGTTACTGGTGGGGGGGAGGGGAGGGAGCGAGGGGGAGGGGGGCGCTCACCCCCCCCCCCTCCCCAGATTGCTTGGAATGTATTAGGCAAAAACAACACTAGTAAATCCGCTAAGACAACTGACTAGGAAAGTTCCGTTAGATCATTCTCCACTGGTCAACTGACTAGAAAAGTCAAAATATCTCATTGGGGTCCATGTTGAAGCCATTTTCAAGTAACAGCCCCCAATCATCGAAAGCAAATATAGAGACATATGTAGGATAGTATGAGGATAACAAACACAACCAAGCTACTTATAGAGAACGTGATGTACGTCACCTAAGAGGATTGCAAAAACACATATTGAATGAAAACGTTTTTAGTACATTCCACTTAGATGTGCATAGTTTGCAATTTGCGAAGAACAAAAGTAAAACTTAGAAAAGCGTGGCTAATGCACTACACTAGTGTACATATTGTATACACAAGTTAGCTAACAAGAATACATTGCCCCATACACTCACCTCATACACTTTTTCCTCCCCCCCTCCCTGAAGGCCCACTACACTCCTATGGCTCTCACACGAACGAACGTGTAGTATACCACAAGACACATGTATACACTTTTCTGGAGTGTATACATTTCATATGAAAGTCTTTAAACTACATTATACTAGCCCATACAGAGGAAAGAAAACCTAAGATACGTTTCCAATGGAGACCGCAAATCTTTTTATAAACAAGAGGATTTTTTCATGATATTCCATGGTTACCTTGGAGTTTAAAGACATAAAAATTTCTAATACTACAATACAACTTTCCCAAAAAAGATTACAAGTTATGCTACCTAAATTCAAACGTTAGTAATGTCTATGAATTTCTGAATCCATTAGAATCCATTCCAAAACCTTGAAATATATTGGAAAACTTAACCTTTTGTCATGATGATCACATGATTCAGAGATATAACTCTACGACATGTCAAGCACATGTAAAAATGTGTTATAAACTTTTCTAGCACTAATATTTTAAATTCCCTCCCCCCCTCCCCATCATTGATCACTCATTACCAAGAAATACATCCAACTAAACAATACACATGTGTATAAATACGATACATTCACCATCCGGATAATGATACACTACCCCATACACTTGCCCCATACAGTTTTCCATCCTCCCCCCCTCCCCTCCCTATCAATGATCACTCACACCAAGGAAGACATCAACTACAAAATACACATGTGTATGAATACGATACACTCACCACCCGGACAGTGATACACTACCCCATACACTTTCCCCATGCACTTTTCCCTCCCCCCTCCTCCCCTCCCTATCAATGATCACTCACACCAAGGAAGCATCCAACTACACAATACACATGTGTATGAATACGATACACTTACCACCCAGACAGTGATACACTACCCCATACACTTGTCCCATACACTTTTCCCTCCCCCCTCCCCTCCCTATAAATAATCACTCACACCAAGAAATACATCCAGCTACACAATACACATGTCTATGAATACAATACACTCACCACCGGACAGTGATACACTACCCCATACACTTGTCCCATACACTTTTCCCTCCCTCCCATCCCCCCTCCCCTCCCCCCTCCCCTCCCTATCAATAGTTACTCACACCAAGGAAGACGTCCAATTATACAATACACATGTGTATGAATATGATACACCTAACACCCGGACAGTGATACACTACCCCATACGCTTGCCCCATACACTTTTCTTAAATCCATCCCCCTCCCCTCCATGTCAGTGATCACTCACACCAAGAAACACACCCAACTACACAATACACATGTGTATGAATTCGATACACTTACCATCTAGACAGTGATACACTATCTCATACACTTATCCCATACACTTTTCCCTCCTCCCCCCCCCCCCCTTCCCCACACTAGGAAACCCCCAAGAAAGTATCATGAGAACACAAGTAAGCAAATACAGTGGTCCACGTGTGTATTAAAGGACATCAATTAACTATACCTCACTTTTCCAGAGGGATACAGCCTCATGCCTCCGTGTCGAGGCGTGAGGTATCATTTACAGGAGTTTGGGCTGGGAGCATTTTGTCCAAGAAATGTGTAGGAGCTGTTCACTCTCCGATACGCATCCACACGAACCTCGACCGAACGGGCTTTTGGATTTTTTAAGGCAAGGATTATAATACTGCATGCTCTTCCGAGTTACGACATTGGTTTCCAGACACAGTTGGTTCTGTTGTGTTTTGTCATGCACAACTTAAAACAGGAGAGACAAGATGTAGCGTTTCCAGGGTGGGCAGATAGACAACCAAAACAGGACGATGTCGTCATTCTGCAGCATGTGTGACCAGCTGGGTGACAACACGGCGAAATTTACATTTGTGCGTTGTGAAGTTCAACATCTGATGCAATGTGGGCTGATTATTAGCGTGATTAACATGTACTATTAACCTTTACAATGAAAAGTTCTCATGTAATAGTAGACCATTGTAAGAAAAGGATTTGCTCATGAATAATTCCACTCACGATTACAAAGTATATAGCAAATACTAAACGTAGAAATTACTCCCCAAGATTCTCGTCCGCAGCCAAAGCGGCGGGACCATCATGCATGTTGCTGACGCTCCCCCCGCCAGTTGCTTCTTCCTCGGGCTCCTTCTCCCACGCCTCCACCTCCTCCTCTTTCTCGTCGTCTCCCTCATTGTCCTCCCTGCCTCCTCCGTTGTCTTCCTCCTCCTCCTGTATATTTTGTGGCATGCGGCCAATTAAGAGGTAAAGCACGCATGCACGCACCCCCCCTTGGAATAGACGTACAGGATGCACATATTGTCGTGTTTCTGCAGCAAGTCCAACAGTTCCATCTTGTCATCTTCTGTCAACCCTCTGTCATGACTGATGTCCTGAACTGCCATGCTCCATGGAGTTCTTGGACCCTCATCACGTGTGACACATTCGAGTCTACCCCCCAACTTAATTAAACTCGCAAGCTTGTCAACCTGCTCGTCTGCTCTGAACTAAAAGCGTTCCCACCCACAGCCTTCTTATGAATCCAAAGTTTGGTGGAAATGTCAAACCACGACAGATGCTTATCCTGGAGTGTTGCAGTTGCAAGATTAGTGTGTTTCAATGACTACCACTCCTTCAGCTCAAGCTCAATCTTCCACCGGATGCGTTCAATTGAGTTTCCACTCTTATCGACCAGATTGTATGCCACGCGCCAAATCTTGGTGAGGTTGTTGCAGCGGTAGCGAATCTCTTCCGTCGAGAGTGTGTTGATGCCCAAACTCTCGCTGAATTTCAGCGCGATGACAATGTGCATCTTGGTTCGCCAACCTTTAATTTCACGGAGTTCTCCCACGTACTCCAGCGCCAGCGAAAGTAACACAAAATCCTTCTCGTGCGTCTATTAGTTTTTGCCCAACCCGCCTCCGGCCTCGGACGAGACGTTGGTGTTGGACGGGAACACAGAACAGTTTGGCACGTAAAACGAGGCAGACTGGCTGCCAGCGTCGGTGTTGTCACCAACGTCAGCAGCGGTTTTGGCAACCAGGCGTTGACTCTCGAGGTGACCGTCGTCCCAAATAGGTGGAGACGGCACGTGCGTGTCTCGCATGTTGGCAGGATGAGTGCTGCCGACCAATGGAGTGCGGTTAAAGTCATCAGTCGCCGGCTTCGGAGGAGGTGATGGATGATGCGGACCCATGTGCACCCACTGACACATGGGTTCATTGTTTGCACGCTTGAGATAGCGCAGCCACTGCATGCAAAGCCCGATTGGTATGTAAAAAATCGTTGTGCTCACTGGAGTCGATGTTGCACCGGCCCTACCCAATGGACAGCTCACAGATGAAGACGCGCACAGGTAGTGAAGACATGAATTGTCCATTGTGCTAGGACGAGGTTGCAGAAGTGAAGTGCTGTGAGTGACGCGTGGACTGCAGCGTAATAGCGCCGAGCGTGCACACATGCACGCAAGAAAGTGGCTCGAGGAACGACTCCTAGCGGGTCCAGGTGGCGAGGCGCTCGTTCGAATGTTTGATGTTTGAACGGACAATCAGGCAAAATTGTACAACGAGCTTATCGGCAACTCCGCGAGAGCTCGCAACGGCCATTGGCGACATCGCTAGCTTGGCTATGAATAATTTAGTCAGTTTCGGAAACCCGCCGTAGACATGAGGGCATGGCGAGTGCCTACTCAAGCAAGTTACCTCTCAGAGCAGGGTTGTGTGCCGGGACTGGTTGCATGCCTAGAGTCTGGGCCCGTATGGTTGTAAAATCTTGTGGCCATGAAATGGATGGGATCTCACTTCGCCGAACGGGCAGGATGAGGGTGAGGCGTTGCGTGGCGGTCACCTCACTCACTAAGAGAGGTTTGGCTCCTAGATGAGGGTCGTATGGCTCATCATGATGCAATGGTGGGTGTTGCGACTGGTAGAAAAGCACCGGGAGGCCAAGGGGTTCTTGGTGGATGAATGTGCTACGAGATCGCAACCATTACAGATGTATGACCGGGATCCTCTACCGGTGTTAGTGGCACGTTGGACGCACCTGAGGCTCTTTCTGCACATTGCTGGTATGGCAAGGGGTGCAAGCCCCGTGTGCAAGAAAAAATGTTGGATTCTCAAGGCCAAAGCGGTGGTACAGATGACATCCTGAGGGTGTACAGGGAGCACACCGGGACGGCGCGCCTCAGACGGGGGGGTAATGTTACAAGAAGCACCATTTGAGGCGGTGGTTCCATCATCCTGAGAGAATCAAACACGTATTCTCAGGCCTTTATCTGTTGGAACATGGAGAGAGGGGCAGCAATGGAACAGCGAGCACTTGGGCATGGAAGGGCACGGGATGCACTCTTGAATGCTTGTTACATCACTCAAAACAAGGGAGTATGAGGCAAGAGCATGGGCAAGTCTGCCCTCTTACAAGTCACACTTCTTGGCCATGGAGGCCAAGTCTCACTCACACCACACTAGAAGCTCACACAAGAGAGGCAATCAGCCTAGCAATCAGGCTGGCCACTCACACACGACCTAGAGAGCTAGAGCATGCTCTCATGTCACACTCCTAGTGGTCACCTCACCCACAATCACATGGGAAATTGCCATGTGTCCATGGCTAGCACACCAAACCATCAAGCGGATCACACCTCACTTAAAACGTAAGACCACATCCATCTATCCCAGTCAGCACACTCTGGCAAGGCAAGACTAGTATCAAGGGCCTGTTTGAATATTGTCTTCAGCTGGTATTGACCCTGGACCTCTCGCCCATTTTCCTTTATGAGACTAATGCATGGAGCCCTGGCCCAGATTCCTGTGGTACATGACCCCCGGAAACTTCAGAAATTCATTTCTCCCCATCCGACCGTTGGATCGGCCCAAAACTTGCACCGTAGACAAATTGCCACCTAATCTTTCACGAGGTGAAGTTGAATTGATGATCGGAGTAGGTATTTGTTACTTTATCCATGCCTGATCCTGTGGACTAGTGATTGAGCCGGATGGCCCTATTTCCAACAATCTCCCACTTTGCCGCAGTTAGAGTGGGCTGAGTCCACATGCCTTCATGCAGAAACGCTGCTTCTCCCGGGTCACTGGCTTGGTGCAGTAATCAGCGACCTGGTTGCTGGTTGGAGTGAACTCCAGCTTGGTGACACCTTCCTTTACCATGTGTCTGATGAAGTGATGAGCAATGCCAATGTTCTTGGTGCGTCCATGGTGCTCTGGGTTCTTGGCGAGTGCGATTGTGCTCTGGTTGTCAACTCGCATAGGCACTGGCACTGCTATACTCCCACTCATCTCCACCATGATACGCTACAGCCGGACTGCTTCCGTGCTGGAGGTGGCCACAACCACGTGCTGCTTGTTGCTCCAGCTGATGGCTCCGTAGTTCACGAGGAACACATGCCCAAAGATGGAATTGCGGCCCTCTAGGTTAGAAGCCCAATCTGCATCTGCATAGCCAATGATGTAATTATCGTTGCTGTTGTAGGTGATGCCGACGTTGATGGTGCCAAGAAGGTAGCGGAATATTCACTTGACTGCCTTCTGGTGCTCAGATCCGGGATTAGCCAGTGCTGGATGAGAGCTCCCACACCCTGTGAGATATCTGACCTGGTTGCTTCCATCAAGTACATGAGGCTGCCGACGACACTCTGGTACTTCTGCCGCTCAGCTGCATCTGCTTCTCTATAGAAACTTGTCAGGTATTGCCGCGTCTCGGGCGGCGTGCGGATGGGTTTGGCTTCCGCCATGCCGAACCGCTACAAGACGTCTTTGATGTAGCACGTCTGCTGCAAGGAGAGAGTGCGTGACTTGCGGTCATGCGTGATCTGAATGCCGAGGAAGTAAGAGGCCTCCCCAAGGTCCGACATCTGGAAGCGCTCCTGCATGGCTGCCTTGAACTACTACAATGCAGACATGCTGTTGAAAAGGAGGAGCATGTCAACAACAAAGACAATGATGCTCATGCTGCCAGCGGTAGGCACTTCAGTCACACTCGATGCGCTCAAACCCCATGCACTATAGTGTCATGTCCAGCTTCTGGTTCTAAGCATGCGACGCATGTGTGAGGCCATACACCGACATCTGCAGCTTGCACACCAGGTGCTCCTGGCCATCCACGACAAACCCCTCTGGCTGCTCCATGTAAATCTCCTCCTCCACGTCACCGTTCAGGAACGCCGTCTTGATGTCCATGTGGTGGACCTCAAAGTCCTCTGCTGCTCCATAGGAAAGGAGCGTGTGCACAGAGGCAAACTTTGCAACATAGGCAAAGGTTTCTGTGTAATCGATGCCCTTTTGCTACGATTACCTCATTGCGTCCAGCCTCGCCTTGAACATCTCGAGGCTGCCATCTACTCCCTGTTTCTTCTTAAACACCCACTTGCATTTGATGACCTAACATCCAGGTGGATGCTCAGTCAGCTCCCACGTGCCATTTTCCAGCTGCTACTGAATCTCCTACTGCACTACATGCGTCCAATCTGCTGTGTCTGGTGCTACCATTGCCTCCTTGTAGGTCCATGGCTCATCTGAATCTGCTGCAATTTCCATATTCATTTGCTCCGACTTTTGCAGCATCTAGAAGTAAGTGCTTTCCCCAGGCTTGTAGCACACCCTGAGAAGGTACCTGCGACCTGGAGCTAGTGCGTTGATGGGTGGCTGGCGCGGTGCTTCTGGCACAACTGCTGTCTCTGCTGCTGGTGCTTCTCCTTCCACCTCCTCGGCTGCTGTCAATGAGGTCGTTGTATCTGTTGTATCAGACATGGGAGAGTAGGGTACTTCTCTAACTGTCACACTTGAGGAAGGGTCAGGGGAGAGGAGGACTGGATCAGCTACTTCCACAACTTTGTCAGCTGCTAGTTCTGTTGCCTCCTCACAGACGATGTGAGTGCCGATGACATTGCTTTCGCCAAAGATGACATCCATGGAGATGATGACGTAGCCCGTATCCCTCTCGTAGAGACGATAGACCTTGCTTGCCACATCGTAGCTGATCATCAGCATCTGCGCGCTCTTGGAATCCAGCTTCTGCCGCTTCTCCTCAGGCACGTGCATGTGCGCCATGCTGCCGAAGGCACGCAGTTGGCCCACGCTTGGCTCCTTGCCGAACCACGCCTCGTACGGCGTCATCTGCTCCAATGCCTTTGTTGGGCTGTGGTTCTTGATGTAGACCGCTATGCTCATAGCTTTAGCTCAGAAGTCGTAGGTCATACAGGCTGCGTGCAGCATGGAGCATGCCGATTCCACGATTTTCCGGTTAGCGCGTTCTACTACACCATTCTGCTATTGCGATTATGGTGCGGTGTGCTGCAGCTTAATGCCTGCTGCTACAAGGCAGGCTTGAACTCCTTGCTCAGGTACTCAACACTACGGTCGCTGTGTAGCGCCTTGATCTTCTCCCCAGTCTGGCTCTCCACCATCGCCTTGAACTCATTGAACCTGTCAGCCTATTGGTCCTTGGAGACAAGGAAGTACACAGTAGTGAAATGGCTAAAATCATCAATAAATGTGAGGAAGTACCTAGAGCCTCCAAAGCTCTGGGTCTTTATGGAGCCACACAAGTCTGTGTGGACCAGAACCAGCACCTCTNACATGCTGTTGAAAAGGAGGAGCATGTCAACAACAAAGACAATGATGCTCATGCTGCCAGCGGTAGGCACTTCAGTCACACTCGATGCGCTCAAACCCCATGCACTATAGTGTCATGTCCAGCTTCTGGTTCTAAGCATGCGACGCATGTGTGAGGCCATACACCGACATCTGCAGCTTGCACACCAGGTGCTCCTGGCCATCCACGACAAACCCCTCTGGCTGCTCCATGTAAATCTCCTCCTCCACGTCACCGTTCAGGAACGCCGTCTTGATGTCCATGTGGTGGACCTCAAAGTCCTCTGCTGCTCCATAGGAAAGGAGCGTGTGCACAGAGGCAAACTTTGCAACATAGGCAAAGGTTTCTGTGTAATCGATGCCCTTTTGCTACGATTACCTCATTGCGTCCAGCCTCGCCTTGAACATCTCGAGGCTGCCATCTACTCCCTGTTTCTTCTTAAACACCCACTTGCATTTGATGACCTAACATCCAGGTGGATGCTCAGTCAGCTCCCACGTGCCATTTTCCAGCTGCTACTGAATCTCCTACTGCACTACATGCGTCCAATCTGCTGTGTCTGGTGCTACCATTGCCTCCTTGTAGGTCCATGGCTCATCTGAATCTGCTGCAATTTCCATATTCATTTGCTCCGACTTTTGCAGCATCTAGAAGTAAGTGCTTTCCCCAGGCTTGTAGCACACCCTGAGAAGGTACCTGCGACCTGGAGCTAGTGCGTTGATGGGTGGCTGGCGCGGTGCTTCTGGCACAACTGCTGTCTCTGCTGCTGGTGCTTCTCCTTCCACCTCCTCGGCTGCTGTCAATGAGGTCGTTGTATCTGTTGTATCAGACATGGGAGAGTAGGGTACTTCTCTAACTGTCACAGTTGAGGAAGGGTCAGGGGAGAGGAGGACTGGATCAGCTACTTCCACAACTTTGTCAGCTGCTAGTTCTGTTGCCTCCTCACAGACGATGTGAGTGCCGATGACATTGCTTTCGCCAAAGATGACATCCATGGAGATGATGACGTAGCCCGTATCCCTCTCGTAGAGACGATAGACCTTGCTTGCCACATCGTAGCTGATCATCAGCATCTGCGCGCTCTTGGAATCCAGCTTCTGCCGCTTCTCCTCAGGCACGTGCATGTGCGCCATGCTGCCGAAGGCACGCAGTTGGCCCACGCTTGGCTCCTTGCCGAACCACGCCTCGTACGGCGTCATCTGCTCCAATGCCTTTGTTGGGCTGTGGTTCTTGATGTAGACCGCTATGCTCATAGCTTTAGCTCAGAAGTCGTAGGTCATACAGGCTGCGTGCAGCATGGAGCATGCCGATTCCACGATTTTCCGGTTAGCGCGTTCTACTACACCATTCTGCTATTGCGATTATGGTGCGGTGTGCTGCAGCTTAATGCCTGCTGCTACAAGGCAGGCTTGAACTCCTTGCTCAGGTACTCAACACTACGGTCGCTGTGTAGCGCCTTGATCTTCTCCCCAGTCTGGCTCTCCACCATCGCCTTGAACTCATTGAACCTGTCAGCCTATTGGTCCTTGGAGACAAGGAAGTACACAGTAGTGAAATGGCTAAAATCATCAATAAATGTGAGGAAGTACCTAGAGCCTCCAAAGCTCTGGGTCTTTATGGAGCCACACAAGTCTGTGTGGACCAGAACCAGCACCTCTTTCGCGAGATCTCCTGCTCCAGAGAACGCCTCACGGTGCTGCTTCCCCTCCAAACAACCGATGCACAACTGTTACTGGAAGTTGGAGATGGACAGCAGATCCCACACCATCTGTTTTGTTTGTAGCTGTTGCAAAGAGCGCATGCCGATGTGGTCATGGCGGGCATGCCAGAATTTGCCATTAGTGGCCTGCACCACTGCTGCAATGCTCTATTCACGCGGGACCTTGGTCACCCCAAGCAGCCACTACATGTCGCCCTCCTTCACCGACCTGGCTAGCTCCTCCCCCATGTTTTTATTGAGGATGTAGCCGTAGTCATTGTCGAAGATGACATGCAACCCTGTGTTGGTGAGAGAGGAGACTGAGAGGAGGTTGAATGCACCATCAGGTACATCCAACACTCCGTGGAACACTCCCACTTCCATGGCACGTGCGGTCTCCAACCACCTCCATAATTCCAATCCCCTCAGCATACACCAATGCGATCATCAACCAGTGCAATGGGACGGGGAGGGATGGACAGCAGCTGTTTGAACCACTCCTTGTGCATGGTTAGGCTTTTGGTGCAGCCATAATACATGTACCAAGCAAGGTCTACCAACTCCATCCGCGACAAGTCAGAATGTGCCATGAAAAGCTGGTCCCGCACCTCCTTGGCAACATTCATGCTGCCAAAGTGGTGCACACCTCCCTGGTTCTGCTGCTATTGCTGTTGCTGCTGCTGCTGTTGTTGCTGCTGTGGTTGCTACTGCTGCTAGGGCTGCTGCAGTTGAGGTTGTTGTTGCTGCTACTCCTTTTTCTGGTCCCTCTTCCACTTGAATCATTCCTTCTTGTAGTGCCCTTCTTTCTGGCAGTAGTGGCACTTGCATTTCTTCTTGCCTCTCTGCTGCCCTGGCTGCTGCTGCTGGTTGCGGTTGCCCATGGCCACAAAAGGTGCTTCTGTGCCACTGCTGCCACCGTTGCGCTTGGCTGCGTTGCGGCGAAGCTCCACCTGCACCAGTTGAATGGAGATGAAGTCCAGGTCGAGAGTAGGCTGGTACTCCAGTGTCTCCCACACCGTGTCGTAGCTTGAGGGGAGGCCCCTCAGCAAGAGGAAGATGAAGCGAGTCTCCTCAACAGGGTTCCCTGTTGCTTTCAGCTGCTTAGCGAGGTCCTTGGCCCTGTCCAGGTACGCGTCCATCCCCTCACCACTTTGTATCCTCAATGCCATCATCTTCTCCTCCAAAAGCATGAGGAAGGCTGGATCCTTACTCTCATACTTCTTCCACAACGCCTCCCACCCCTCCTTTGTCACTGCCATCTCCCTCACCATCTCCATCAGGTTGGAGATGGTGTTGTCAAGCACCATGTATGCATGCCTGTCCTTCTTCCTTCACTCCTCAGACGCCACTGCTGCAACTGCAGATGAACTTGCACCGGCTGCTCTCTTCTACGGTGTCTTCCCCACCACCACCTGCGCTGCAGTGGTGCCCAATGCTTGCAGAACTGGAGCTGGCTCTTCGCGACTCACCACCGCCCACAAGCCCCGCTCCTCCGAGAGAAGGCGGGTGCAGATCTTCCAAAAGGCGAAGTTGGCACGTCCTTCCAGCCTCTCAAGAGGTTGGGCGACTGTCACAACGGCTGCTGCTGCCATTTGAGCTTTGGCGATGCTCAACGCTGTCCTTGGACGGCAGCGATACTCTGCTTCTGCTGCTACTTTTACCAGAAACCTGCCTGACAGAAAACGGACTGTGGAGACCAGCAGACTAGGAAGTATGGAAAACTGAGCCCACCACTGGAAAACATAGCTGAAAGCTTTGCAGTTCAACACCTCAAACAGGGTCATCAACAAGGGATTTTCTTTTGAAAATTTGGTATGTTGCTGCCCCTAACCCAGCTCAGACCAGCGACATTGTAAACGTCGTTTCTCCTAAACTTACCAACCGAATCCAAAGCAAATTGCACCACTGGAAAGCTTAGGAAAAATACTGTAATTCCCATATGCAGATTTTGAATTTTGACAAAGAAACATGGGAGTTATGGCTAGCATAAGGCAAATGTCTTACTCAAAGAGAAGGAAGTTGCACAGGCCGACCTTGTTTGAGCATAACTCACAATCTGACCGTTGGATCTTTGCGATCTTAGGCTCTTTAGAACGCTTGTCTCCTGATCTTCAACATCCAGTGGTTAATTGTCAAATTTATCAAAGGCCTGACCCCGATTCAACATCCTCAAAGTGACATTCTGCGATGTCTGAAACTGCTGTAACCTAGCTCTGATACCAATTGTTAGAACTTGGAGAGAGGGGCAGCAATGGAACAAAGAAGCACTTGGGCATGGAAGGGCACGGGCTGTACTCTTGAATGCTCGTTACATTACTGAAAACAAGGCAGTACATAAGTAGTAAGAGCATGGGCAAGTCTACCCTCTCACAAACCACACTCCTTGGCCATGGAGGCCAAGTCTCACTCACACCACACTAGAAGCTCACACAAGAGAGGCAATCAGCCTAGCAATCAGGCTGGTCACTCACACACAACCTAGGAAGCTAGAGCATGCTCTCATGTCACACTCCTAGTGGTGACCTCACCCACAATCACATGGGAAATTGCCATGTGTCCATGGGTAGCACACCAAACCATCAAGAGGATCACACCTCACCTAAAAAGTAAAGCCACATCCATCTATCCTAGTCAGCACACTCTGGAAAGGCAAGACTAGCATCAAGGGCCTTTTTGGATATTGTCTTCAGCTGGTCTTGACCCTGTACCTCTCGTCCTTTTTCCTTTATGAGACTAAGGCATGGAGCCCTGACCCAGATTTCTGTGGTATATGACCCCCAAAAACGTCAGAAATTCATTTCTCTTGATCCGATCATTGGATCGGCCCGAAACTTGAACCACAGACAAATTTTAATCTAATCTTTCACATGGTGAAATCGGATTGATGATCGGAGCAGGCATTTCGTAGTTTCTCTATTCCTGATCCAGTGCACCTGTGATTGAGCTGGATAGCCCCATGTCCAACATTATTGTATTGTACATGGAAAAACGTGCAGGTTTGGTCCAAGAACCAGGTCATCTGCTACAGGGACAAGGAAGTTACGGCTGGGCAAAGTTCGGTGGTGTGTGTCCGGAAAATGGGCAAGAGCACCGGTTCAACCACAACGAGGTGGAACGACCTTCTCGTCCACTACATTTGAATCACACCTGGATGGATACTTGGCTCATGAGACCATGTTAATTGAGAGCCATGGGCGCTTCGGGATGGCGGTTGGAGGCACATTTGCAAACAAGGGCACTTTGGGCAACCGTGACCCCCGCTGGTGGTGTTGCCAGAGGCAGTCAATCATGGAGCACTCAAACGGCCATAACTTAGTCGATTCTCCATGGATTGAGGTACTCTTTGGTGTGTTAAGAAGCTCGCAACACGTACTACATGATGCACATATCATTTGCACCATTGTACATTGGTAGCGGGCTTTGAAGCGTCGAGGGACTTTCGTCAGGCTCAAATGGACTGATACATAAGGAAGCTAAGGGGTTGTCCTAGGCATGCCAATTTGACTCCAAATTTGTACATTACCTTCTACTTATCCATCAAGTCTAAGGATTCATTCCTTGCCCAACTCTCCTTGTATTCCAATCATTCTCATACATACATCCATTTGATCTTTCAAATTTTTGGAGCGTACATTGGTGTAATGTCCCCGGGAGAGCCGCGCAACAAGAACCTCGGTCACTAGCATCGGTCTTGCCACTAGGAGAGGGTCGTGTGGTTTCTCAAGGGTGGCCAGATACACCAACGGGAAGAGGGTGGGAGGTTAAACCCAAGGGCTTTACGTGTGACTGTCATATTGAGCACCCCTCGGTTCACACAACTCTTCACGAAACACAGATGGTTTCTCATTTTGATGACTTTGGCGTCGCAACCCATACTAAGCAGTGTCCATGACTCTTGGTGGTGATAAGGATAATGGGCCAGTGAAACTCTCACTTTCCTCTTCCAGCGTCATAAGTCCTTGGTTACAGGCAATTGATGACTTTTGTCATTTCCATGATGAGATACGCCGTGGGAAACATTTAGTGTTCATGGACATCACATCTGAATCCAATAGGAGTCAATGTTGCAGCACTATCAGTCTAGCAGTCCACCCCCTATCCGGTATGCATACTTAAGGTATGCATACTTAATGCCACCATTTGTAAGTTGACACCTAGGATGAGGAGCAGGTAGATGATGATTCATCTGAGTCCAAGATTTGCGTGCTTCAATAGTGGATACGTGAGCTACACACGTGAACACGTCCTGTCAAGCTAGTGCCCCCATGCAGCCAAGACCACTTAGAGCAGTCATCAAAGTTTTCCTTTGGGACAGTCCATCTCAGTGCCAGTCTCCTTGTACCGTGCCCACATTTACCAAAGCCTAAGGCCGCTCTCCCCACAAAGTGGTGACCAAAGGCCTTTAAGACTCCTCCACCCTGGAATGGAAAATATGCAGGCTTCGATCGTAAGGAGGTCCTCCTTTTGGTATGGACGAACTCAGAGGATGTTTGGCCCTACTCCCGGAGTCAGTACCAGATTACCCACGCTTACTAGGTCAAGACAGGAATGGGAGCGATGCACAGTCTACTCTACGCTATGCCATAGTGGATTTTCATCAACTTTCGTCCCTTCTTGGACACAATAAGGATCAAAACCAGAATCGACCCACGTAGGGGCGAGAACTTGGTAGTGGCGTTGCTTATTGCAAAGATCCACATGACAAGGACGGGCCAGATTCTTGAGTTTTACTTCCTCCATTGGATTTCATTGAAGCTTACAACTGACTTTTGGCGGCCTGCCACGTGCGTCGGGACTACTGGCAGGACGTTGTTGTGGGTACTCAAAATCATCATGATCAGAGTACACCATGATCAGAGTATACTTGGACCACGCAAAACACTTCTTTGGTTTCGATCGCGTTGCACTCTCCCAAGTTGTTGGAGTTGCTTCAGCTCCTCCCCTAGGTTCATTGTCAGCTTCCTTTACGCGACATTTGCCTAGGAAGCAGCCGGTACGCATCACGAGAGCCCACTTGTTGCAGCAGTGATTGCAACACCATTGACGCATCTGTCCCAGTTCTCTAGTCCTACCTCAAGCACGTCCTCCTTCTCGTCCTCTAACCCTAGTGGCAAGGCTCAGGGTGTTACGACGGCCACACAAGGGAAGAAGGGGAAGATAAGCATGGAAGCTACAGCCAATGAGAGGTAGCAGTGGACATTCTCACCATTGCTATAATTTTGAAGGCACTCACCACTACATTGAGTGCAAGTAGCCCCTTCACTAGGATAGGATCACGCGTGGCCTCCAAGGAGCACATGAGCAGCGGACGTTGTTCAAAAGTACTCAGGTGGTTCACATCGTGACCACAATAACAGCAAAGATTTCTATTTCCAAGGGTAGAAGCGGTGGCCAAGACCCACAATATCACACCATTGTGTAACATTTTTAGCTGCTTGGGCTTTGTTTGAATACATTTTCACAATTGAGTGGTCCACATACAGCTTGTCTTGTTGTATTTATTGTCCGTGATGATGCTTTTGGAGGGATCTATCGGCTTGTGATGAGGATAGACCTTGCACCACAGCCAGGCTTGAGGAGTCATAGATTTTTCCAAATTTTCTTTGTTTTGATTCTTCTGCTGACCTTCCAGTAGAAGCAAAGTGTCTTGTAGCTTGTTGTTCACTATGGAAAACAAGTCGTGAGGCAAGTGGTGCCTAGATCATCGGCTCCGATGCCATCCATCACATGACCTATCATCATAGTGACGTGATGATCCTCGGTCTTGTTGGGTCAATTCGGCCCGCTTACGCAGAATCTGTGTAGTCCTTTCATGTCCAATGGCTTAGGGTCGTGCGGTTCCATAGACCGTCTGGGCCATTGTACATTCCCAATGTGCTCTTTATTCTTGAGCTATGCCTCCTCTCTGTTTTTACATACACCAAGATGGGTCTTTTGTTGAGCACTCTACTAACTCTGCCATGGTGACTACTGTGACACTCATGCCATCATGCTCCGTGCCTTGGTTGTGGATGATCTCAATTATCTGCCTCGTTCTGATCCCTCTGTCTCCTCTCGTTTGTTTTCAATTCCATGTGGGTTCATCACTGATGTCCTCTCCCCTTAACACCACCGTTTGCAACATCGCTGCCTTTGCCATGTAAGCTCGAACATTGTGTCCAAGCTCATTCAAACAAGGCCAAACCTCGGTCATGATGGGACTTCCTTTTCAGACGTCGCCCAAGATCAATTAACTTTTCTACGCTCAAGGTAACATGCGTTGCTGCACTTCACCTAAATCCACCGTCGCCAGAATCCACCTTTTGGATAATGCGTCCGCTTGAGTTGGTCCACTTGGACCCTCTTAGTCCCCCCAAGTGGATTTCCTCTTAGATCGGGGTCCATATGTCCTCATTGTGACTGAGAACTTCACCTGGATGCGATGGGCCTACAACCCTCGCCAGAAGGGCAATTCCGTAGTAAGTCTGGCTCGTCATGGTCTAACGCTCATCTTTGGACACACTCCACAGGTTTTACTCAGATCGTGAGCTCCTTGGAGAGATGGACACATTCTTTGTTGTGCACGGTGTCTTTCATCAGCTGTCTACCCTCTCTACTCCCTCGCTGAGAGGCGTGTCTAAGATTTGATTCACACCATGGATATTGCAGTTCGCACCATGTGGTCTAATCACACTCTCCTTGAGTCTTTTGCCTTTGAAGGCTTTTCCCACCTGTTGTGGGTTTGGAACGGCCTCCTTACAATTCTCGTGCCACACCATGTTACACCATACGAGCTGTGTTTTTGCCATTGTGTTGACCTCGGTCTCATTCATGTCTTGGGCTCCCTTGCATGCGTGTGGTACTCCAAGGACCAGACGGAGTTGAAGGTCTCACTACGGGATTGTATGTGTGCCTTTATTTGCATCTCCTTCTGGTGGGAGGCCTGGCGGTTTGGGGTTGGGCTCATCGTTGCATCGTCAGGTCACTCGACACCCTCTTCTTCGAGGCCCACATGTATAGAAACCTCTCCAAAATTCTACTGCTGGCCACCAACCACGTGCCCAATTGTGTGGCTTCCTCGTGGATGGGGGAGTGTAGGCACGTAGATGGGTCTATCTGGGGTTCATATAATTGATGGAAACGTCCATGTCCGTCGAAATGTATCAACACCTTTTTATTTCTAATGCTTTCATCCATCTTATGAAAGGACGTTTCCCAAAGCCCACAGTTAACAACAATATGTTTGCAGCACTTATTACACCACTTATGGCAATAGATTCTCAATTTTATGCCCCTTGTATTTTAAATGAAAGGATTTCATACAGAGGTATTTCTTTTGATGTGCTTTTTCACGAAATTGGATTAAGCTCATTCTTGTTCGACAAGGTAGATGGAACAACGCATAGGTCAAAACATTTTCCCTCAATTTCCCTCCAGTATAATTGAACCATAATTATGCCACTGAAAAACAATTTTACATGTTGTCGCATTCTATCCTATAAAAAAAAGTTCAACATTGTAAGTCAAGAATTTGTGCGGATGTAAGCTATCAGATTTTTCAGAATTTATAGATATCGTGCGCATTTTTTTACTATTCAACAATATCAAAAGAAGTTTTTTGTTTCATTCAAAATCAATATGAAATGGTGATATCTCATAGAAATGTTTTTACTTCCTGATACACTTTGTTGGAAATACCCATTCATGGCCATGAAAATGGATATGACGTTGTTTGTTAACTATCTGGACAAATGTATCTGCATATTTAGCTTCTGCTTATATCAGGGTTATGTTCATGCTTGCACAGATATGTTAGTTATTACGCCCTATGTTGAGAAGATATCCCGAGGGCTTGGGTCATCTTAAGCTTGTGTCGCGTCGAAAGTTGCCCTTCGGCCCGAAAACAACCAGCGGCCTCCAAGAGAAAAACATCGGGGAATGTACAGCTGCTTCCAGCTTTTCATTCAGCTGTTGCCGCAAGGGCTCGAATATTGCGACCCCATCAGATCCGTAACGTTTACGTTTTGGCATATGGATACAATTACGTAAGTCCTTCAGATAGTTCCCCTGACTGCACGTAGAATTCGGGTCCCGCACATGACGTAAGAGACTTTTCTTGTCTACCCATATTGTAATACCGTGGCGATATGACGCCTGTACCGCGGGAGAAACAAACATAATGAATGTGGCAATGATGAAAGATGCTAGAATGGCTGGAAATTGCATCCAAATGATCTTCCATACCATTCCAGATGCAGAACTGGAAGTGACGGGCTATATATTTCCGATCAATAGATTAAACCGTACCCCATTATCTCGTGCATTATGCATGGCTATCTTGGCCTGCCCATCTCACAAATCTGTGGGTGGAGGTCCCCGACAGGAGTTCAGCCGCTTGGTGCATATATTTTTCGTCAGTTTTTCTCCGTCACTGCTTTAGCAATGTGCGACATGAGGTTCGCGGCTGCGCGGGTTTGTCTTAACGTGATAGGTCCTCATATGGGTCCTCGACCTCTTGCGCAGCAGGACATTGTGGCAACGAGGACCACGTATTTTTTGCGGCATCCTCAGCCAACCGTGCGATGGCCGACCTCGAGCTTCGTAGCATCCACAGGATCCTGCTGCTGTGCTGGCGTTGAGATATTTACTTAGCGTCGCGTATTTGATTCGGGCCTCGCTTTTTGTATGCGCTTTTTTGTCACGGGCAGCCAGTGAGGTGGCGATGGTGGCCGATCTTTTGAACCCCCACAGGTCGCGTGCGGCTGTAAGCGATCTTTTTGCCTTGGCTCACATGCGCGGAGCGGACCCGTGACCTGGACAGGATAAGAAAGATGTCGGTCAGCGATTGCGGGGTGGGGCTTTACGGGCAGCCGGACAGAAAAGGTTGGGCAGTGCCATGGAAAAGGGTTCGGCCCGTCTCGAGCGGCGAGGGTTTCATCCGCGGCCGTCCGTGAAAGCTCGTGCCAGCAGATCTGGCGTGGCCCTCCACTCCGGGCGACTTGATGTGACTCACTCTCAGTCGTATGCAGAAGATCAATGAGCGACAAACGATCATGTGGAAAACGTTCCAATAATGAAGTGGACATCTTCGTTGGTGAGAACCGCATGCATATGAGCATGAGTTATGCGAGTGAAATGCCTCGATGCATGGGTATGCTCGCTGACAGGATCAATCACAGGACGCTCGTGGACCCGCATCTCTCCGAGGGCTGTCGCTTGCCCTGGCAAACGCACGGAAACCCGCGAGCAGTCTGGCGGTGAGGCTCAGAGGCCTGTCAGCACTTCAGCATCTTTGTGGGTGATCGTCGCCATTCCACCTTTTTCTCGCTCGTCCTCGGAACTCGTTGCAGTGACTGATCTAGCCCAGAGTCAAGCCAAGATCGATCAGAGCAATCCAGAGAACACATGAGGGCAGTCGAGCGGATGTTCACCAAGAGTTGTCCTAGCAACCGCCTGAAGCGTAGCCGTTAGAATCCGTTGAGATCAGTAGAGCAAGCCCGCTGTGTTAGCGGACTCCAGTCCCGTAGGTTCGGGAGAGACCAATTCAAACAGCATGTCGGGCAGGACGTCCAGCGGAGGAGCCAAGTCCCGCAAGGACAAGGCGCCGGAACAGCCGGCGCTTTTCCCGCCCATACACGTCAGCCATGCCTCCGTGGCGGGCCCCGGTCCCAGGGCACCTCCCAGGAACAAGATGGCTCTGTACGAAAGCATCTCCATTCCCTCAAAAAGGCCCCGACCGCAGCCG
>SZWC01007000.1:82614-94327 GCA_023375785.1 Penium margaritaceum
TCAACCGGCTCCCCCAGGTTTGAGAGTTCCTGTGACTTGAGGAGGGACTGACCAGCTGGAGTCATGGGCGTGGACGCTGTGGGGATGGACGCGAGGAGTGATGTGAAGCGCTCCCCCAGGCTACGTATGTATGCAGCCTGATGCACATGCAAGACGCGACGTGCACGGTCGCGCTCCAGCTCCATGCCTAGAAAGACACGAGCTGGACCAAGGTCCTTCATTTTGTATGCTGCCTGCAGCAAGGACTTGGCGGCTGTCACAGCTGCAGCATCGGGAGAGGCAATGAGAAGGTCATCCACGTACACGAGAATGGCGACAAGTGGTTTGGTGGGGGGACCAAGAAACAGTGCCGGGTCTACGACACTTCGCTTATAGCCACCATTTTCAAGGGTGGCAGTGATCTCTTGGTTCTAACACCGTGGGGACTGTTTGAGGCTATAGAGGGCCTTGCGCAAGCGCCAAACCCGGTTAGTGCCATCAGTGAAGCCGGGTGGCTGCACCATGTAGATTTCTTCATCCAGTTTTTCATGCAGAAAGGCATTGTTGACATCCATCTGCTCAAGCTCCCAGTCATGCTGAGCGACAAGGCTAAGAAGAGCCCTGGCTGAGGTATAGCGACCGACGGGAGCAAAGGTCTCATCAAAGTCAATACTAGGAATCTGTGAAAATCCCTTGGCAGTGAGACGAGCCTTGTACCGCTCAACCGTGTTGTCAGGATTCAGCTTCCGGCGATACACCCACTTGGCAGCAATGGCCTTGCGGCCCGGTGGGAGGTCAACAAGCTCGTAGACACCGTGCTCAGACAGTGCATCGAGTTCGGCCTTCATGGCCTGCTCCCACAACGGAGAGTCCGAGGCTGTGCGGGCTGCCTGTACCGTCAGCGGTTTAGGAGGAAGAGGGGAGAGGCCAGCAGCAGCAAAGCACGTGGCGACATACCCTGCGACCGAGGACGACAAGGCAGAGTGGAACTCTTGTTCGACAAGAGAGTAGCCAAGTGCGGTGCTGGGATGAATGACAGATGCTGCTGCTGACAGACCAGAGGTGGTGAGACCAAGAGCACGTAGACCAGGGTCACCGGAGATGACAGGGTGAGACTGGGAGGGAAGGGCCCTGAGACGCCCACCTCGCGTGTAGGGTGAGACTGAAGGAATGGACGGAGCATGCGCAGAGGAAGGAGGAGGCGCTGAGGGAGGTGGCGATGAGTCAAGCGCTGGCTCAATAGGGGCAGGCGGTAGGACAACACCAAGAGGGGAGGTAGAGGATGATGCTGCGGGAGAGACAGCAGTGGGAGTGCCAGGAGCTGGACTGGGAGAGGACACAGGAGCAGGAGAGGAAGAGGACACCGGAGAGAGGGACTCAGACAAAGGGGTGCTCTGCTCAACAGAGGAGGAGGCAGTGGGGTCTGAGGGACGCACCGAGGGGAGACCAGCAGGCTCAGAGGGCAGAGAACCACCCCCACCCCGAACAGGCGGAGAGGAGGACCCACCAAAGCGGGCGGTGTCACGCTCAAACAAGTGTTCAAAGAAGAGGGCGTCACGTGACTCAATGACGCGGCAACGAGAGGGATCCCAGAAACGCCACGCCTTGGAGAAAGGGGAGACACCAAGGAAGACACACAGACGACCACGAGGGGATAGTTTCCCATCGCGCTGTTCAGCCGGCACCCAGACGGATGCAAGGCAACCCCACACACGTGCAAGATGAAGGTCAGCACGTTGACCAGTCCATCGCTCAAAAGGAGTAACAGTGTGAGGAAGGAGGCCATGGGGAATGCGGTTCCAGACCCAGGTCATGTAGGACATGGCCTCAAAAGCAAAGAGAGGAGACTGACCAGAGGCAGAGAGCAGGGAGCGAACCCCATCCGCAAGAGTGCGGTTCCAGCGTTCTGACACTCCATTTTGCTGCGGGGTGTAAGGAGCAGAGGACTCAAGGCGGACGCCACGGGACTCAAGGAAGCGAGATGTGGGGCCAAAGAATTCACCACCACGGTCGCTACGAAACACGTGCAAGGACCGGAGGCAAGCCCGCTCGGCCTGTGGGAGCCAGGACTCAATGACGTCAGTGACCTCACTCTTGTGCCACAGGGCAAACACCCAGCGATAGCGGGAGTAGTCATCAGTGAGACACAGGACGTAACGACCAAGACCCCCAAGGAAGTCATGGGGCAATGGACCCATGACGTCGGCATGTACGAGGTCAAGGGGATGGGAGGTAGTGGACTCAGACGTGGAGAAGGGTGAGCGGTGAATCTTGTCACTGGCACAGTCAAGGCAGGTAGAGGAGCAGGGAGGAGAGAAAGTGGCAGGGTCAAGACCGTGTGCAGGCTGAAGGCGCAGAAGGCGCTGAATCGCAGCAGTGTGAATGTGACAGAGACGGCGATGCAGGAGATCTGCATGAGCTGGTGACAACGAAGGAGCCACGTGAACAAACGCAGAGGCAGCGGAAGACGTGGAAAACGTGAGGGGCACACGGAACAGGCGATCACACCGCACACCACGGAGGACGACATGGCCAGAGGAACGAAGGGAGATGGATGCAAGGCCGCGGTTGGATGAGAAGTCCATGCCCTGATCGTCAAGGGTGGTAACAGAGAGGAGACTGACCTCAAGGTCAGGGACGTACAGAACGTCAGGAAGGTAGACTGTCCCGCCAGGGCCAACAAAACGGACGACACCAACACCTTGGACGGGGAGAAGTTGGCCGGAGCCAGTACGGACAGAACGGACAGACTGAATAGGCCCGAGAGAAACAAAGGAGGAACGACAAGAGGTCATGTGATGCGTGGCCCCAGAATCAATGATCCAGAGGCCGGGAGACGCACGAGTAGAGGGGAGAGCCAAACAGACAGCCACAGTACCACGAGCAGAGGAGGGAGAGCAAGGACCAAGGCGGGAGGGTAACGTGTGTGACTGCCAGTCCTCAATCCAGGCACGATCATCAGGCAGGTCCCCTTGAACAACCCCAGAGGATGAGCCACGAAGAGTGGCATCCGACTCACAGACAGAAACACGGGACTGGCCACTCACACTCTCACCTCCCTGAGAGCGAAGATGAAGAAGCCCGGCCAGCCGACGCTCAAGAGCACGCTCTTCGTCCCCGCGATCAGAGGAGCGGTCGGAGGAGCGGTCAGACGAGCGGTCGGAGTAGTGACCATTGTCCCGATCCCAATGAGGGGCAGAGTAGTGTGAGGATGGGGGCCCGTAGTAGGAAGGGCCGGAAGGTGGTGGCACCCAGCCCCAAGTGCTAGAAGTTGGCGACGGCTGTTGGAGAGGGGCAATAGTAGTAGCCAGGGCCGAGGCAGAGGAGGAGGAGGAGGAAGAGGAAACGGTCATGGTGGCAGCGACAGAAGAGGCTGTGACGCCGGCGCGCGCCCAGTGAGCACGCATGGAGGAGGCAAGGCGCGCATCGTCACGTGGAGGAGGGCACTTGGGCGCAGAGTGACCAGTGGCGCCATAGTTCCAGCAGGTGACGTCTGCGACAGGAGGAGTAGAGCCTTTGCCTCCGCGACCACCCCCACGGCCTTTGCCTTGACGACCCCCACCGCGGCCGGGGCCGGAGCCACTGCCTCCTCCACGGGTGGCAGCCTGAGTGGAGTGGGCCGAAGCCTGAGTAGAAGAGGAAGTGGAGGATGCTACAGCGGAAGAGGATGGTGAGGAGGTGGTGACAGCTGCAATGTCTGCACGATGCATGCGTTTATTCTGAAGAGCATTCCACCAGTCGGTGAGACGAGCAGCAGTGAAGTCAAAGAGAGGACCAATGCCCGGTGGAGCATCAGCAGGGACAGGGGACGATGCAAGGCGCTCAAGTTCTGCCTGAGAGACATGGAGATACAGGTCGGACAGCTCAGGAATGAGACTAGCAACAATGGAGAGGCA
This sequence comes from Penium margaritaceum, assembly GCA_023375785.1. NCBI lineage: Eukaryota > Viridiplantae > Streptophyta > Zygnematophyceae > Desmidiales > Peniaceae > Penium > Penium margaritaceum. The sequence continues at coordinate 86,490 of SZWC01007000.1, forward strand.
GGCGGAGAGAGGGCCTGGTGCAGCCTTCCCCAGGTCACGCAGGAGCCGCAGACTGCGGGCCCAGTATTCATCTGCAGTCTCGTCCGCCCGCATCTGCAGTGTATTGAACTGAACAGTGAGAGCGCTCTGGGCGGCATGCCCAGTTACTGTCTTGCGGCGGCGGATGAGCGCATAGGCACCGACTGAATCTGCACTGATGCCTCGGGTGGGATCGGCGTTGTACGTACCGATGTCATCCAGAAGATTTTCGGGGCCGGCGTTGATGAGGGCCCGAACAGCGCGGGCAGCCTCAGCCGGCTGAGGTACAAAGGGCGCCTTGGCAGGCGAGTAGTATTCCCACAGTAGTTCACCCTGGGCCCACGCACTGAAGCGCGTCTCCCAGGAGGTGAAGGTGAGCCTCGAAGTGAATTGAGGTGGCGGGGTCTCGAAATCTTTCTGCCGCGCTGGTGGGAAAGCCCGAGCTCAGGCTCCCCCAGTTGAGAGAGAAGGAGAGGAGGTGTTGGCAATGCCACCAGCAGGTGGCACTGACGAGTCTGTGGACCCTGATTGGTCAGCAGGGAGAGCTGCAGCAAACGCTGGAACAGAATGAAGGCGCTCTATAACTAATGCAGCTACTGTGGCAGCTAACTCGTGCTGTGCGTCACGCTCACGTTCAAGCTCATCCTGTGCCTTGCGACGCTCAGCATGTGCCTCGCTAAGGGCAGCCTGGAGAGCCTCTAGCTTGTCCTCTGGTCCAGGCATGGTGGAAAGACAAGAGCATGCGAGAGAGGATGAAGTCACAGGTACACTGGGAGAGGGAGAGTGAAGCAAGAAACTAGAGTGGTCTCACCGAGCTAATGACGAGGCAGCAGAGTGAAGAGGGGAGCCACCACTACCGCGGCTGAGGAGGAGAGAACTGCTACCCACCCTGCAACTGCTACAGTCAGGCACAGGAGTCCGGTGATAGATGCTCCTGCCACGGCTGCAGATGCAGCGGCAACGAGCACCCCTGTGGTGAGGTGTGAGGTGAGCTCGCGTGGAGCACCAGTGGGTGTCAGAACAGCTGTTGTTGTGGACGCTCGGATGGAGCCGACGGCAGCCGAGGTGGCGTCAGTTGCGGATGATGCAGCAGTGGCGACAGAGGCTGCTACTGCTGTGACTTGTGTGGTAATGTTCGCAGCGGCAGCGGCGAGCAGCGTGAGGGAAGCTGCGGCGTGTGTGTAGGCGTCAGCCGCACGATCCACAGCTGTCTTAGTAGGGGCCCTGCAGGCACGAGCAGTGGCAGCAAAGGTTGCTGCAGCTCCTGCAGCTGCGTCGAGAATGGCCCCTGCGAGGCCGATGGAGTTGGTGTGGACCGGGAGTACAGGGATGACGCCTGGCACCTCTGGTGCTGGAGGTGGCTCAGCAGATGCAGTAGTAGTAGGAGAAGGACTGGTGGTTGTGTTGGCTGTAGAGGCAGCTGTGGAGGGTGCAGACCCAGTGGGAGGTTGCATGGTTGAAGGACGAGGAGGCGACGGAGGTAAGTCATCCGCGGTATAGACTTGACGGTTGATCTCTTCCTCGTGTGCCGCTGCCGCTCTCTCTACATCGTCTCGCCAGTAGTTGGAGTCGAGCATGCAAAACCAGAGTGGGGTGTCGTTGTCGAGTGGCGTAGGAGGGTCGTAGTCCCGAGGGTCCTCCCACCCTTCGTCTGCGTGTCGGGCTGCAGTGCGAGGGGAATCGAGCTCCTCGTCCGGTGGCCCGTCAAGGGGTGGCGAATCCAGGGTGCCTGCTGTGGCTGCAGAAGCAGCCAAGGTTGAGAGAATGGGGTAGCAGGCTCCGACAGGAAGAGGGAAAGGATGCTCTGCGGTGTGGTATCGGTGCAGAATGTCAGGCTGCGCGTCCGAAAATAGGCTGTCACCTTCAAGAGGATGGATGCCAACAACAAAGAGCAGCTAGCGGCAGAGAGCAGCCAGCAAAAGTGCAAGAGAGAGCGCAGAGTGAGCAAGAGCAGCCGAGAATGGCAGAGAGTGTTGCAGCATAAAAGAGAGCAGCTGGGAGAAGAACTCTAGGGTTGAGGAGAGCCCGAGAGGGGAGAGAGAGAGAGAAGGGTACCCGAGAGTCACGGACAGCCGCATGCAGTCGAGGGCAGCCAAGAGTGACCGCAGGGAGCGTGGAGAGCAGCTGAGTGGAGTTGTGGGTGAGGCCGAGCGCCGAGAGAGTGCGAGTCGTTGAGGTCACCGAGAACCGTCGAACGTGAGCGGGCAGCCGAAAGAACACCTACGGGTCTCGGAGAGTCGAGATGGGTAGCGAGAACGGGTGCTGGGTGTGCTAACCAGGACAGAAGGTAGCAGCTCCTAGCTGTGCTGCAGACCGAAGAGACGGCCGGAGGGACGGATTGCCGGTTGCAAGGTTCACAAAATCTGTGGGCCACACGAAGATTCGAGGGGTCCAGGATCGACGAGCGACGGGAGTGGATCCACGTGGCTCTGATACCAGAAGTTGCTAGGATGGTGCTTGGTTAGCCCGTGGTGTACGGGGCGGGTGAGAGCAACAAGCAACAGTGCGTGAGATACGCCATGGATGCGGTAAGCTTGCCTTAGAAACTTTCACACTTAACCAAGACAAGTGAGAGGAGGGGGAGCGAGCGAACCTAGAACCGGTGAGCCCTCACCCACCTCGAGCGACGAGCTCGAGTGGATGAGGACCGCCACCCGGGGGTCGAGCCCGACCACTCGGAATTAACCGATGGCGGCTACTCACCGATGCACGGACAGAACCGGCACGGTGGCCCCCTGAGGATCAGCACCCGGGAAATGTGCAACTCCCCCATCACATGCAAGGCAAGGCAATATGAAGTAGGGCACGGAAGTGAGAGTGTACGGGCCCTAGCTTCTACCGCATCACTGAGAGTCATAGAAGGTTATAGAGATTCATGCAATGGTCACGTCTGTGCCTAAGGGCACTCCTGGGTCCAGCAGCAGAAGCAGCTTGATGACGTCAACGGCTCCAACCATGATGGGCACATCTGACGCTTCCCCAGGTGGGACCATTGTCACTTAATCTGTACAGAGTGTGTGCAGAGTGTGAGAGACAAGAGGGCACAGAGTTGTGAGTGGCCAATGAACTTCAACAGAACCAACGGTGCTCCCCATGGCTATTGCGATGTGAGCTGTCCCCGTCTGCCTTGTACGGTGAAGGTAGGCCTACTGGACTAGCAAGACGCGACAAGCAAGTGCAAGGAGTCAGATAGGGCCAAGACAGGCCATGGATTGCTTGATGGGAGGAGCGAAGAAGAAGTAAGTAAGTCACAGGCGCACGAGATGCTACGTGACGGGTAGCGAGCGAGCGAGCAGCGAGCTCGCTATAGCTCGCTACCCTCGAGCTGTGAGTGATCGAACCACATGTCACCAAGTCAGAGAAAACATAAAACCCTGTCAAGCATGCTAGGAGTCAAAGGAGAAATAAGCTTGGACGAGCAACCGGCTCGACGGGCAACAACACCAAGCCCGAGTGGCCACGTAAATCAGGAGTGATGAGTCGTGAGGTTCCGTCACCATGGCCAGGCCGTTGGATCAGCCGTCTCTCTCAGGTTCGTCACCTGCACCAGTGAGGTGAGTGTGCAACGAGGCCAGAGGTCACCACGTGGGACTTTCACACACACCAACATACAGCTCACTACGAACACTTGGCCGAGTCCATACTCGTGCACATCCTTGACGCGGGCCAGCTGGAATCGGAGCACCATCTGGTGCTGGTCCACCCATCTGCAGCTGACCGACAGCTGCCACGGTGTGCCAGATGCTTGCTTGGGCCTTCTGCATCTTTTCTGCAGACTCTAGGATTTTCTCGATGGACTCTAGGATTTCCATGTGCCCTATTTGCGTGTCTTTTCTCCTTTTTTTTCCATTGCTTGATGCCTGATACATGCATGTGTCGTAGCGTAGTATCCGGCTTGCTATTGAGCATCTTCAGACGGTGCGTCGTTTGGACACCTGTGCACACAGTTACAGCCAAAACACTCGTTTTGGGCCAGGTGTGAGACAAAAAAGACCATGCGGCATGGGTCACTCGCCGTGCGCCGCGGAAGGTACTCCCGCTGTGTGTTTGTCAGTTTTCGACTCTCTCTGCATTACTAAGCTATTGGGGCTTATGAGACATTGCACGTCTCCCTAGACTAACACTCGTTGTTTCTTGCGCTTGTTTGCTTGCTAGTGCGGTAGCTGACTGAACATTGTCGCCACTGTTGTGATATGATTCGTCCCCGTCTGTCTCTACAACTCAATATGACCACTCGGCCGTGTCCATGCTCGTGCAGATCCCTGATGCGGACCCAACAATTGCCGCAGCACCGACGGGTGGTGGCTCCACCCACCAGCAGCTGCTAGACAGCTACCACAACATCTCGGGTTTTTGGTAGGGTGCTCTGCAGCTTTTTTGCAATCCCTAGAGTTTTTTCGGTGGACTGGCTCTTGAGCCCAATTGGTATGTTTTGCATTTTGTGTCCACAGATCGATGCCAGACCTGTGACTGTGACCATTATTAGCATCCGGCTTGAGATTCAGCATCTCTAGGTTCAGACGGTGTTGCGTTTGGATCCATGTGCGCAGAGTTACGACCAAAACAGTGGTTTTGGCCGGGATCTGCCCTTCGCCTGAGGGTGGATAAGAGTGGGGTGTGTGAGTATGGATTATTGAACATCTCGTTCCGCAACCTTGTCAGCTTCGTATGTATACGGACATGCGTACCATCGGGTCATGGAAAAGTGCTGTCATGTGAGCCGTCCCTGAATGTTTGTACATCTTGGTCTGATTAACCTGTCATGTCCATGCTCGTACAGAAGCCTGATGCACAACCAGTTGGCGCCGGAGCGTCGACTGGTGGTGGCTCCACCCACCTGCAGCTCCCAAACAGCTGCCACGGCAACCCAGGCTTGTTAGGGTGCTCTATGGTTTTTCTACAACAACTAATCTTTTCTAAGTTGACTAGCTTCTCAGCTTGATTTGCAGATTCTACATTGTGTGTCCACCAATCGATGCCAGACCTGTGCGTGCAACTAGGTGTAGCATTTGCCTTGAAATTCTACATCTCTAGGTTCAGACGGTGTTGCACTTTGGGGGCCTGTGTGCAGAGTTACAACCAAACTAGTAGTACCGTACTGCCTATTACATTCGCCTAAAATAACTATTTTGCTTCGTCCACTCGGGCACTATAATTATTCTAGTTCTTTGGACGAAAGACCCTCAAAATTATGAAGACCACGCTCTAGTACATATTGTTCCGGGGACGGTCTCATGCCCGCCCGCCAGGATTCCAGGACGCATGTGTGCGCAGTTCGCGGAGGGTTGCGCGCGAGCCGTGGTAGACTGCGAGCGTCGGATCGCCGTCCGATGCTTGCAGTCGCACCCCGACGAGCTGCGAAGCGTGGAAGTGCACGTCGTTCCTTCCACGCCTCGAACTTCAGGTTCGAACATTTGACGTTAGGGGGACAGACCAAGGTCCTGAACCCTGGAGTTCGACCATTTCCCAACAGCAAATTAATGAAATGCCCATGGACGAATCGGACAAGAAATTACCATGCCCAAAATTATAGTCGAATATAACCGTCACTTAATTTCATTCTAGAAAATAAGCGAATATAAAAGACACTACGGTAGTTTGGGTCAGTGTAAGGACAAACTGACACTGCCGCGTGCGTCACCTGACGTGCGCCGCAACAGGTATTTATTCCTTGTGCTTGTCAATTATCATCTCTCCGTGCATTACTGAATTATGAGACTTTGCGCGTCTCCCTAGCCTAGCCGTTATTATTTCTTACACATGCTTGCTTGCTATTACATCAACTGACAAGACAGTGTCGTCAGGTCAGCAGTAGCAAGGCTAGGAGCGTCCTAGTAGCTTCTTACCACATGCTTCGCCTGAATCGAGCGCTCAAGACCTTAACTATGCTTCATTTTTCTTTTCGCAAACATATACATACGCTCAACATTGGTGGCACTTGTCATCATGGTACATGTTTTTCCATCTACAAGGTAACCAATTTTTCCAAATTCTTGAATCGTCTTTGGCTCCGCAACTTTTCCATTTGAACCATCCATGTTCCATTCCGTGAAGCAACTTACCTCAACCTCTGGTGTAGCGGTCCATAAGGTTATGACAGGTTCGACTACTTTCCATAAGTTTTGACAGAAGCATCACGAAACGTATGGATTTGTGTATACTCTTTGGAAGACTTCTTGACGACGGTGGAATTTTACAACGACGCGCCTCGATATTCTCAAAACCCCCCAAAATATTGACGGAATCTCTCAATGCAGCCCCTTGGGACGCTTTTTCACATGTGCTAATTGAATTAAGCGCCTAATACTCCAATCGTGTCTCAATCTTGTTTTTGCCATTGTACATATGCGCTTGATAGTTCCAACACTTGTCATTAAAGTACACCTACTCCTCTTTGGAAATTACTCATTTCATATATCTAATTTTTTTTATTTCTCTGTACTTTTAGATACCCTCGTTCCGTCCGGAGCAAAATTCTGGGAATGGCGGCATGCTGATGTTGGGTGCGGAAGAATGGGTGCAACTGAGAAGTTCCCCCCTTTCGTTCCGCCCTTTGTGACATTGATTATCTAGGTTCCGTACGGCATAAGATACAGGTGACTGTATGGTCTTGATCAAAGCGACGTGAAATTTAGTTTAGTGCTATCCACCGGCAGACGTGTACCACTGGGGCACTAAAACAAGCAACGTAAAATAGTTTCCCTCCTCCTTGCATTTGATGACAATTTGCCAGAATGCGGGAGGCAATGGTACAGCCTGCCAACGTTAGGTTCTGAGGGTCTGAGTGGTCGGTCCAAAGTTACATTACGGTCTCAACCTTATCTTCTCTGGCACATCGACATCGACGGGAATCGCAGCTTCTGCCCGACAAGTAACCGCAACAGACGAGGCCCCGAAATGGACGAGGTCCATTTGGGACCGTCTGTTGCGGTTCTTCGTCGATGGGCACTTGTTCTGTCCCAGCCGGAATCGACGAACTACGTTGGGCAGTTGCTTTAGCCGCGTGAAAAGTGTCCTCACAGGAGGCAGCTTCTCCAGATCTGCCGGCCCTACGTAATGCATGTCTACGAGCCAGCCGACCTTTAACTGGTTCACCAACGCCCTCCATATCTTGTAAGCGTTAAAATGATTTCATCGTGGCGTCTTCCTGTCGAAACCGTACTCAGATATCGAAGACGGAGGACGCAAGTACTGTCGGCCATGGAGCTGCTGCCGCTGCCCACTCAACTATTCCTGGAGTGGCAGCAGCAGCAGGGGCATAAGTAGCAGTTGGTGCAGCAGCAGTAGCAGCAGCAGCAGCAGCAGCAGCAGCAGCAGCGTTAGCATCAGCAGCGGCGGCCCGTTCTCCCGTCCCCACCCCCGCCCGCCCACCCGCCCTCCCTCCGTCCCTCCGTCCTCCGTTCCTCCGTCCGTCTGTCCTTCCGTCCGTCCGTCCGTCCGTCCGTCCGTCCGTCCGTCCGTCCGTCCGTCCGTCTGTCCCTCCCTCCCTCCCTCCTTGCCTCCCTCCCTTCATCCCTCCGTCTCTCCGTCCCTCCGTCCCTCCGTCCCTCTGTCCCCCCTTCCCTCCGTCCCTCTGTCCCCCCTTCCCTCCGTCCCTCCGTCCCTCCGTTCGTCCGTCCCTCCCTCCGTCCCTCCCTGCCTCCATCCCTCCCTCTCTTAGTCGCTCAGTTCCTCCATCCCATCCGTCCCTCCCTATCTCCCTCCCTCCGTCTCTCTCTCTCTCTCTCTCTCTCTCTCTCTCGCCCGCCCGCCCTCCCTCCCTCCCTCCCTCCCTCCCGCTCCCTCCCTCCCTCCCGCTCCCTCCCTCCCTCCCGCTCCCT